>JAHBCN010000147.1:0-265216 GCA_019359885.1 Listronotus oregonensis
TTTTGTTTCCAATATTTATAATGTCGTCATATGACTTTCCCCCATGTTCATATTTGTAAATGTCATCAATACTTAATGGAAGTTTCGGGAGCCCTCTTCCAACTTGGACGCTATGGGTTCTAAAAGTCGGCTCCGTAGCTGAATTGACACCAATATCTTGGAGTTTTTGAAGAAAGATACCCATCTGTTGCTTCCCCCATTTGTGGTATACCAGTGAGACTTCGCACTTTGGCATTTCTGGTCCACGTCATATCCTTTATGCGCCACATTTCAGCATTTTTTACTGCTGGTACTGGCCACGTAGACAACTGGGAGGTACAGGCTTCATCCTCTGAGGTTTTTGGTCGCTCATGTAGGTAAAAAAGCACAGCTGCTATGTGGCTGCAGACTTCGCCTAAACCAGCCATACATGTGCAGTGTCCGCCAGCATATGCTGCCATCACTGAGAACAATGATCCATACAGCTAAAGCTTTTTCCCAAACTTTTGGGAATCTTTTGACCTGAAACAAAGAAAATGATTACTTACTAACAAATTTTGTAATAATTCTAAGAATAAAATTTTGAAAAAATTAATCATAAGCGCACATTACTTTATTAATTTTATAATCTTACCTGTTAACAACAATGTAAGTATTCACATTAATTTTCTTTTACTCCAACACTCTGGACCAATCCTGCTTCATAAAATTTGTAAGCTTGCAAGCCCTTGTAAGCTTTTAGTTGCTGGCCAGAGTAAAAACTATGTGTTAGAATTAGTAGTTCACCAAATCCATTATTGAAACCTCCGGTATTGACTTCATATCCCCAAAATCATTGTCTCTAAGAAGTGGATCAATGCCATCAATAACTTTTTAGTTTATTGTCATATCTAAATTTTACGTCACCAGACAAATTTTTATAGTATTCACTCCCTCCATATCTCAAAACTCGAGAAAAACAATTAAATAATGCGAACACTTGGGAAAACACCAACTAAAGAACACAAGTAATGTTTACTGCGTACTGTGGACACTCAACACTGCGGTATAAAACTGACCATCATTTACCTTTGCAGGTGACATGCCCTAAGGTAGATACTACAAGTTACCTATGATAGAAAAACCCCAATAAAACTTTTAAATTCATTAGAATTGCGTTAAGTACATATCTGGTTTACAATGTTTACATGTTAACCTTATGGGGTGATATTATTTGTTTGTCCTCCAGGCCAAACAGCTGACCTGTCAAAGTCACGTGTTTGCAAATGATCTATAGCCAAGGCAGCAATTTTATGGAAAAAAAGAGGTACAATTATGGGACCTTACACCACCATGGTAAAATAAATAGAAAAAAATTGATTTTTTTAAGAGGTGGAAATCAAAACTACATACCAATTTAGCGGATAACTCAACAATTGCGTGAAAAAAAAATTAATAAAAGTAGGGTTAGGTATTAAAAAACTCATATTTTTAAGGGTACTTACTGTATTTCTTAGCTGATTCCACGCTGATACACACTAAAGATCTTCCTGTCCTAACAAAAGACACTGGGTTTTTTTTTAAATCACAAAAATCCTTTATGAAACAATAACCAAATTACGGGAATTACGGCACGACTAAAAAAAATCACCAGATGCCAATGCCATGATCTGATTGGTTAAAACCGAAGGGACGCCAACCACTTCATTGGCCCGTTAAAATTGTTTAAAGCTCTCTGATTTGCGTTGGTCCATGGGTCGAAACAAGTCGAAAAGTAAAAATCCCGCCAAACGATAAAATAATCTAAAATGTTCATAATTTTCTTCCATTTCTTTGAAAATTGAGGGAATATATCGGTCCAGTGCCAAAACCATGAATGTGCAAAAATCGTGATTCCGAAATAATAGCGTTTTAAAGTTTCAGTTTGCTGTGAAAAATCAGCTTTTGAACGTATCTATCTAATTTTTTGTACTTATAATTTATACGTAAACAGTTCAAAACCTGCCTTTTAATTTTTTTCGTTTCTAGTAATTTTTTTTGAAAATATCACATTCGTGGATCAACCTTATTTTTACAAAACCAAATTAGCGAATGTACCACATTCAGATAAGCTTATGTTTCTATTGCAATGCCAAAAAACCCGAATGTGTCACATTCACGGACACGCGTAGTTCTTATAAAATATTATATTAATTTTTAATTATATAATGACAGTGCAATAATTAAAATAAAATGTATAGGTAGTTAGGGCTAGGTTTAAGAAAAATAAACAATAACATATTTTTAATTGTTTAATTATGATAATATTAATTATTATAACAAAAATCAGTCAAACACGTCAAAAATATAGAGTTATAACTTAAAAGGTAGTATTTAACAATCTTCCTCTGCATCGCTATTTAAACATTTTTCATCACCATCAGGTTCAGGTAATCTGTCTCTGACTTTATCACTGACCTTCAGAGAATTATAAAATGGATGATAAATTTTTGGTATAGTTAAATCGCTACACATTTTCTGTAGATCTTGAAACTTCGCAGCATTAATTGGTAACTCATCGCTGTAAGCTTTATTTAACTGTACCTTTTTTGGTCTTCCTTTAGACTAAGTTATGTTTGTAACTTTGAATTCATCGTTATAATTAAATTGTAAAAGTACTTTTCTTTGATCAGCTTTGAGATACCGAATCCAAAAACTTTACGCCAGGGAATTTGGCTCAGGCTAAATGATTGAACGCCAAAAGTTTTAAAGTCTAAAAACCTTCATGTGTTAAATTGTTCACTACAAAAGGTCGGTTTCCTTACACAAGCGCTTCTGATGATTTGCGCCCAGCCTTCAGAAGAATATACAGGTACATATTTAGATTTTTGTTCAATTTTTGGCATGTATAGAGTCGCACTCCATCTCTGTGTGGTCGGTCTCAAAATCTGTGATCAATTTGAATCAAATTAGGTGAACTGAAAAAACCTCAAGCAAAAATGCTATTTTTTTGTTGACCCTCGCATCCATCAGAGGATCATTCGAACCTCTTTGATGTTCGGATGAGCTAGCAAGTAATCGCGAACGCAAGAAGCTATTTCGACTGCGCCTCTTTTCCCCTGAGTTTCTCCCCACAGATAACAATCTACATCTTGATTTGCTAAGTTATAGAATGTTAAGTTGTAGATAGCTAACTTTCTTAAATAGAATATTTGGCCAGCTGGACCTTTGGGCGTAGTAAGTACAGACTGAAGATCAAAATTAAAAGACAGTACTTCTGGATTTTCTTTTGCTGTTTGTTTGTCATTGTCGCGAGCTTCACGGGCAAGTGTTTTTCGCGCCAAGTGTTGTTGGAAGTTATCTTCACGGTCTTTTTCTCAGATTCTGTCATCATATTCTTCTGAGCTAAACATTGTTTGCATTGATCCTTTTTTGGACGAAAGAATCCTAAATTGTATTCACTAAAAACCAGTCTGTATTTCTCTAAGCAAACTGGTTTTATTTTTTTCCATGCACATATAGTTTATAAAATCTATGCATAATTGAAATATTTAGAGTCGCATCTAAATACTTTTTGTCTGTGGAGGATCTACAATAGTGTGATTCTACTGCCGGGAACACAGAATGTGATCCCGAATCAATTTATCATCGTGATCTCTGAGCTTGTTAAATGGAGCGTTTACTACGCAAATCTCGCCCAATCACCCCACTAGAAGATCGTTTTTGACATGCTGTGCGTATAAATGAATCAGTGACATTCAGAGTTGCCATAAAGAACCTTCACGACAGACTTTTCTTCTGGCCATCAACAGTCAACGTATACTCATAAGTGAAACTTTCTAGAATGTTCGATTTTTCTGGTTACTCTGCTCTTAAACCTTGTTCGACGTGATTTATAACGAAAACTCTTTGATCATCTAGGGATGGCAGTTTGCGAAACTGGTTGTAAATTTCTCAGACGGTTTTCTTCTTTACAAACGTGATGCATTTATGGTTTTGTTTTACTAAACATAGTGGTGGTAATAAAGGGCGTGCGGTTTTCGTTATGTTTTTTGAACCGATGTATGACTCGCCTCTGCGTCTTTTGTCCTTTCTTATATTTTTCTTCCACATCGACTCATTTCTTGTCTTTTTTAAGGGATGTCCTTAAAAAATAAATAATACACTTGAGAAATTAACTTCTACATATTTCTGAGACTTACCGGGTTGATTTGTTTGTCGGTTTCCAGCAGTAGAATCTGAAGAACTTGAAGAGGTTGAACACGTTGAGCAACTCGAAGAACAGCTGGAACTATCAGAACCCTTCTGGGTCGTAATTAATCGATGAAGACGCATTATCTACAAGTGTTGAAAATTGTTGTACTCTCCAGTGATTGATGGTTCAATTTCATTAGGAAGATTCTCCACATCATCGCACTGATTTCATCTAAAAAAAGAGAGAATTAGAGAATTTTAAAAGTATTTTAGCTACCGATCTGCCGACCAATATTTATTTGATAAAATTCGATAGCTAGTACCTACCTTGTGCTATAACCGATGGTATAACATTGTGTTTTGTTCCATTCCAGAGGGCTGATTATGGTCGCTTTCCTCTTCACTGATGTCATTAAAGGCGACATTATCTAAAAATCATGCTAATATTAATTTGAAAGATTCTTCATTAAACCAACTATTACCTGGCTTATTTTCAGTTGATAAGTTGTGTCAAATAACGGCGAAGCTTCACTTGGCTGTAAAATAAAAATTTCAAACTTTATTAAGGTTACAAAAATTATTAAGTTGTTTTACTTCATTGCTATGAGTTTACCTCATTTTTTTTGTTAGAAATGACCTCCGTAGTTTCCGGGACATTATCTAAAAAATCAAACATCAAGGTAATATTGATTTGAAAAGTTAATTATTATACTATCTATTACCTGGAATATTTTCAGAAGAATAAGTAGACGCAGCTTCACTAAGCTGTAAAAAACAAATTTAATTAAAGAAAAATAAATAAATTGACTAAGTAAACGTTTTACCTTTTTCTTTTTTATTGGAAGTACCAATTGTACTCTTTGATTGGCTGCCAGTCAATTCCAACATCCTTTTTTGTTCTAGATGACATTCTCCAAACTATAGTATTCACTAATTTTAAGCGCAAGAAAAGATAACGTATCGTAACAAATAACTGCGTTTTGTATCACAGTGTTACAAGATTTAAAGCAATAATAGGTTCTAAATTTTCTAGAGGCGAACAGAAAATGTCACATTAACTGTCAAAATGACAAAATTACGAAAGTGTCACACTCAGATTATTTGTAGAAAGGTATGCAAAGATAAAAACACTAAACAGTCACATTCAGGAAAGTAGTAGCACGTTTCACAAAACCAAATACACGAAACTGTTACATTCAGGTTATTCTTGTCAATGTTTACAAGGCCGAATTCACGAATGTACTAATTTCCGATTTAATTGTGTCCATATTCGCAACGCCAAAAGCACGAAACATGCACATTGGGTACTTTCTTGGTTGCCGTAATGGTCGTAAGCAAAACTAACTTACGTGAATTGCGAAATCTGCCCCCACCATAATTTATGACGCGTAAACAGATTCGCGACTTTGGCATACGAACAAAGCTTTCTTGATTAGTAAATTGGTGCACATAGGTCAAATTGACCAATTTTGCACATTCATGGTTTTGGCATTGGACCGACGATATTACATACAAGCGAATTTGGGATATTTTATTTTAGCTATCAGATTATGGTTGATAATATGCTTGTATAGATAGATATATATTTTTTCTGCCTAGGTATATTTTTATTCTTTCAGATACTAATAGCTTGTTAGGTTAAAACCCTTATACAGTATACACGTATATTGTAAAATTAAAATTTAGTGTTCTAGTTTTCTATTTGAACTACAACTAAAACAAATACATTTTTATCGTCACTTTAATGTCCAAAATATGACCTATCTAAGACGTCAAACGAGATCAATTAATTTTGTCGTACCAATATGGACGTACCAAGGACGTCATTTTTTCGACAATGACTTACGGTCCCAAGTGACCTGATTTCGACGTTAAAATGACGTCAGTCTGCTTCCTGGGAACTGGATATGATAAATTAAAAAGTTGTATTTGAAAAGTTTGCTAAGTTTATAATTTTTCTCAAGTTAGGGAATTTTTAAAATTTTAAATAAAATACCCCAATTGTTGTTAGTGCAATCGACTGCTTCTATCAACGTGATTATGAAAATGTTATTGTCGTTTTTCAATTTCTGAGAGTTTTGAGTTATATAAGTGAAAAATCGCCAGTTTCGCCATTTTAACAAAATATTGTAGAAAAGCGGTATAACCTAGAGCAAACGATTGCACTTTTTGTATCTTAGTAGTTTTTTAAGAGGTATTCTAATGATACCAAGACAGTTGGTACGATTATGGTACCAATGGAACCACTAGAGTTATTCTAACTATCATTAATATACAATTTGATTGCTCTTAAAAAACTAAGGTGTACAAAAGTGAAATTGGTTTTGCTCTAGGTTATACCGTTTTCCCACAATATTGCGTAAAAATGGCAAAACTGCCGATATCACTTGTATTATAATAACTCCAAAACTGTTAGAAAAAAGACGATAAGAGGTCAAAATAACGTTGATAGACGCAACTGATTGCACTAACTAAAATTGAGGTCTTCCATTTTAAAACTCCCTATATAACCTAGAGAGAAAACTATAAATCTGGCAACCTTTCAAAATACAACTTTTTAATTTATCATACCCAATTAACCCCTTCTTATAAAATCTGGTCAATTTGTTTGATGGTTGCTGAGATATTTGACCGTACCGGTTCTTTTCAAAAAACCCTATATACAAAAATACAAAACGCATTGGAAGCATTACATAACTGTAATATATTTTGTGCTCATTTCTTCTAAGTACTACCAAGTGAAAAGAAAATTTAAATTGTTATACACAACACTTATATTGTCTGAGCAAGAATTACAACCGTATAAATGTTCATTGAAATTGGTAATGTTTAACTCGTTGTATATAAAACATATGTCATGTTTACTGTTAACTAAAATATATTTCATAATGCCGAATAATGGACCGCTCTCATTAATGCATATAACATCATCGATCTGATATAACTGGTAATGAACAGCAACTTTGTTTACAATATAAGAAGTTTCAAAATTTAAAATCGAAGAAGGAAAATAAAATTTAAAATTAGGTATAGGACAAGTTTAAGTCATGCAAAATCTTGTTCTTTCCAAAGTCAATATTATCAACAAAGCCTTGTTTACTAATAAATCTTAGGCACATCTTTAGCTGATTTCTTACAACCAACGTATAGGTTATATTAATTCTAGTTGAAACATTATTTGCAGATTGTTTAAATTCAGGATGTTTAGACTCGTACCGAAGGGAAGATATTTTTTTGACAGGGCCAATTTTATAAATAATAAAGTGGTAATGAGTCAGGTTGTGATGTTTGGGTTTTTAGGCAAGTGCAGTGGCTGACATGCAATTGTATGATGTTCAGCAACAAGTTTTCCTAAGAGAATACAGTTATAAGCGACAATTCTTCCCATCGAATATCCTTTAAATAAAATTGGTCCAATGGTAAAGGTACCCTAATATTCCCAGACACATACTAAAACTTTCAAGATTTATTTTGGATTTTTCCTCCTGTTGGTAAGCTTTTATTTGTCGGTATACAAAATTAAGAGCGGAACGTTATTACTATTGTTGTTTAAAAACCAGTTAGGAAATGTTGCCTTCCTTTGAAATCAGCCTTATTCCAACGATGGTATAATTATAATTTATACTCGTAACATTTTTCAAAATTGTAGCAAACCTGTTACGCCGTTACAGCGTTATGCGTTATAAACAATCGTGCATGTTCGGATCTGTGAGAGTAACTAGCAAAGACATGCGTACTTAGGAGTCATTAAGGCATGCTGAACTACCGTAGTGTCACATAGTTGCAACCTTATGACACTTGCTTTACGACCATTGCCGAAATCCGTTATAATTTTCAAGGCTATGCTGTAACAGAAACCACGTGATAGGTGCTCAACCAACTAGATTCGATTGATATACCGCTACAGCTGTAGCAAAGTGTAATGGCCTACAATAAATATGGAACAACTCTCAAATAAAAGATTTTTTGAAAAAACTTGTTCCAAAGAAATTTTTTTACTTTTTAATTTTAGTAGACATGTTCTATATTTTGTGGGAGATTCATGTATTAAAAAGTTTCTTGTTAAAAACTTGCCAAAAAAATTTTTATCTTTACACTCTCCAAAATAAGTCCGCTTCATTTTACTCCCCCGGGTATACAAACTGAGTGTTATCGGAACTGGTGACCCTAACAAACTGGCGATCGATTAAAACAGGACAAAGAAAAGCTCCCAAAAAATTAAAAAAAAAAAAAAAAATTCTTAGCCACGTTTCGGTGATAAGTCTACCCTGTACTTAGGATAAAAAATTTGTTTTAAAAATGACAGTGAAAAAAAAAATATTTAAAATTAAAATAATTCCAAAAAATTTTATAAAAAAAATTAGAAAAAATTTTAAAAAACTTTTGTTAGAATGTGTTACTGATAATAAATATGTGTTTATATTTTTTTTAAAAAAATTTTTACATTTTTCTTATCAGAAATTATTTTACAGCCTTAAAAATTGATAAAGTTTTTTTTAAAATATTCCATACAGTGACAATCGCAATTTTTGCAGGCTTTTTTGCACACTAATCAGAATTTATAGGAAGATCTAATTACGTATTTTGACTTAACAACATTGTTGGTTTTAAAATCAATATTAAAAAATAATTACGAAATCGATATTTAAACTTAAAAATAAAACGTCAGTTGCTCAAATTAAAAATTTAAATATTTAAGTTTTTGCTTTACGAGCTCATACCTTTGAGTAACAAATTTGACTTATAGTCAAAAAATTAATTTTTGCAGTTTTAGGAATAGACAAGAAATAAAACGAGACACTATACAGGGTGAGTCGGGAGAAACGCACCAAACTTCAGGTGTGTATTGTACACGTAAAAATAATTTTAAAAAACCCATATGTTCTTATATGATTCTCATTTGTTTTCAAAATATAGCGTAATTACAAACAAACAAAATTTCCTAAATTAACATAATTTTTATTATAGCGCTGTTTTAACAAATACCATTTACCTCTAAACACATTCTACTTCGTCTGCGAAGGGCTCTTGTTGCTTTTTTAAGTGATTCATGGCTTTCTTTGAGAAACATTGCCGCATTTCTAATGCGTCGAATTAGGGCCTCCCGAGTGTCGACTTTCACTTTGTACACCTCATTTTTAAACCAGCCCCACAAACAATAGTCCGGTTGTGTGAGGTCTGGAGATCTTAGAGGCCAACTAATAGGACCACCGCGACTAATCCATAGACCTGGAAACTCTTCGTCCAAATATTGCTTGACCTGACAAGCGAAATGTGCGGGAGCTCCATCGTGCTGATAATACATTTGCATTCTGATGTTTAGAGAAACTTCCTCTAATAATGCTTTTAACTCATTTCACAAGAAAATAAATAGTTCTCTACTGTGAGACGATTTTCTAAAATGTGTAGGCCAATTAAATAACTATCGACCATACCACACCACACGTTTACCGAAAACTTGTGTTGAAAATTAGTTTCGACTGTTGCGTGTGGATTTTTGTCTGGCCATATATGAGAGTTGTGAGTATTATTGATGCCATCACGGGTTAATGTTGCTTTATCGGTAAAAAGTATGCGCGATAAAACAGGACGATTATTATTTATTCAACCACAAAATTGCATACGCCTAACATAATCTTCCGGTTGTAGGTGCTGTACACGCTGAACATGGTATGGATATAGGCCTTGCCCGTGGAACGTGTTGATTACTCTTTTCTGTGGAATGACCAATTGAGTAGAAATTCTTTGTGAGCTGGTCGTTGCATAATCGTCTACCAAATTCAGAATATTTTCTACTTTTTCTAAACCTGGTCGAATGGCTCGTTTAGATGTTATGTTAGTACTGGGCAGAGTTCCGGTCTCGCAAAGTTTATTGTAAACTTCGATAAATACGTTTTTGTTCGGATTTCTCCGGTGTGGAAATCGTCGACGGTATTCTTGAACAGCAGCTGCAGCATTCCCATTACAAAAGCCGTAAACAAAAACCATATTTGCATATTCTAAATTTGAATAGATGTGTGGCATTTTATAAGACTTTATTCGTACAAACTCTAAAATAAACGCGTCAAACACACTGACACTGACACTAACACATGCCAGAACAACAAAACGGAACAAACAATCGGTACACACAGCATTTGTGATAAGAAGCGGTAAACTATTTAAAACATTTTAATTACGCTATAATTTGAAAACAAATGAGAATCGGATAAGAACATATGAGTTTTTTAAAATTATTTTTACGTGTTCAATACTCACCTGGAGTTTGGTGCGTTCCTCTCGACTCACCCTGTATATATGTTTCTAAAGTTGTATTACTTTATTTATAAGTCATTTTAAATTTGTCATGGCACACTAGAATAAAAACCTAAAATTTTTATATTGTCAAAGTGCTACTATTTTTATAACAGTCTTATAATAATGATTTCTAGATTCCGAAGTAATTTAAAAATAAACAGGGTAGTTTTAAAAAATAACTCTAGGACCCTTTTCCACTAATTGTTTTTTGGTCAAAGAATTTTAATTTTTTGCGCTAAATTTGGTTATGATTGGTTAAAAAATAAATAAATTGCCTAAGAGTAATTTCTTGGTGTACAAAGAACATACAGTCAATTAAGTTTATAACGTGGATTTTGTTAATTAATTAATAAACTCTACCTACTTCTAGAACTCTAATGGAACAAATAAATATTTATTTAAGATTTAATTATTTTAAAAGGTAATAAAATTTGTAAAACGCAAGGTGTAACGTTAATTAGATTGTTTGTAGGGTAATAAATAAGCTTTAAAACAATCTTTAGAGTAAAATGAATCGTTATGTAGCTTTTTTATTAATAAAATTAAGTTATAAACACTAGGCAAATATATTTTAAGTAAAATATAAATATTTTAGTTTCTATATTGTTTTTAAAATTAAAGTTTTGCTGTTTTAATAGCAACATATGTTATGACTGGCCTTTTCCTGCTAAAATAAAAAAGACCACTTATCATAAGTGCAGAGAATTTATGTTAAAAAAATTCTACTTTTTAAAGGACCTTTTTTACGTTCCGTGTCACGTAACGAGCTTTTAAAAACAAGTTTGAATATTGAAACATGAAACATTATATGAAGTACTGGCTAAACAAACTATTGTAGCTCTCATTAGAATTTTTTTTTTATTAATAAGGCAATATTTTTTTAACACAAATAAATTTATTTATTGTAACCTTTTTGCAACAAATACGATTTTAACAGATTTCTAAAATAAATTACATATGTCATGAGCTAACCTTTTCTAAAATTAAACTTTAGTTAAATCACCATATAGATTGATTGATTGATTGATTGATTGATTGATGAAATAAATACACAAGTTGAGGTTTTGTCCGCCTCGACACTGCAGCCTACAGGGCTTATTGTATCTCTTGTGTATTTGTTTCAGTTATAAAGGTTTGACACCTTAGACAGGTGTAGTAGCCCTTTTACTGTTCTTTTCTCGTCTCCACCATATAGATTTATTTTAAATTAAAATAAAACTTTTAACAAATAAAATATAAAACTGTTAATAGTCTTTTACGTGTACCTAAATATAAAAAAATTACAAAATGCTATTTTTGAATTTGCTTATTTAAGATTGGCATTAATTTGTCATCATTTTAAAAATTCTTATTTATCTCGAAATCAAGGCAATTGTAGCAAAAATATGTAGAAAGCTTTTGTGTTGCAAAATGGATGGAAAAAAACAATGGAAAATATTAACCAATTTTTTTTTAAATATTTTTGTCCATAACTTTTTTCTGGGGCAGTGTATAGGCATAACTTGACAAAAAGAAAGCTGACGGTAATACCTCTAAAAAAAGCCTGGCTAACAGTATTTTTATTAAAATTCGACAAAGATAAATTAAAAGTTTTTATCAATTTTTGCGTATTTGTCTTTTATATCAAATTTACTATTTGTTAATCATTTTCTTAAGTTTTTTTTCAAATTTCACGGAAAAAATGCACAATATAGACATTTCACATTTTTCAAATATGAGAAAACATTAAAAATTGATTGTAGAACGGGCCGGGATTTTCTTGACTAGTACCAGTACGGATCATTATATTTTTTCCCATTTTGGTTTAATTCGTGATGCAGTATTTTAAATGGACCACAAGCGCTGTTTTAAATAAGGTCGAATACGCTTTACCAAAAGTTAGAGGTTTTCGATACTTAAAAATATTATTTTTGTAGGAGACTGCATACAACACATGAGGTCTTCTCGTTATTCAGAAATATTTT
The DNA here is from genome assembly GCA_019359885.1 of Listronotus oregonensis. Classification (NCBI taxonomy): domain Eukaryota; kingdom Metazoa; phylum Arthropoda; class Insecta; order Coleoptera; family Curculionidae; genus Listronotus; species Listronotus oregonensis. The sequence goes on from JAHBCN010000147.1 coordinate 12,393, forward strand.
ACACTATTTTACATATTTAAAAATAGAACAAATTTAAAAAAAAGTTGTTTTATAACGTCATTTTATTAAAAAGATATTTAAGTTTTATAATTAATATTTTTAAGTGCAGCAATAAAAGGTAGTTAAACTTAATCCACTTCCTAATAGCTAACCAAATAGCTTGTCAATGTTCAAAAGGCTGTCAAGGAAACTGTAGATATAGGAAATATGGCAATTATTGTTTTTTCTTGTTAAGAGTGCGCAGGCTTAAATTGCGTAAACGTAAGAGATAGACTATAAAATAGACATTGCTCTTGATTGTCAATAGTTTTTAAGTTATTTTATTAAATATTTATTATCTTGTTTATGAAACATAACACTTTTGTTTTTAATAATATATAACCACATGATTATTTACAATAAAACTTTTTATAGATTTAACAAAAATCTAAAAGTTTGGTACATTATTAAATCATGTTTTATTATATTAAAATAACTTAATAAAACAACTTTTTTTGGATAAAAATACTTTTTCTTTATAAGAAAATTAAAATAACCCAATATAAAAGAAAAATTGGCAGCAAAAAATTACGAAAAGTTGTTAAATTCAAATTTTCCAATTTTAATGAAAATTCGTTTTACCAGTTTTTTTAAGCTTTAATGTCAACATTTTTTTTAAGAAATAAATATACCTATTTTCTTTATCTTCTTCTCTAGGAGCCGTCCATGCTGCCTTAGAAAAAAAGTGTAAACAAAAATCTAAAAAAATAATAATTATTGAAGGTACGATTTTTTAATTTGCATTTATTTTATAACAATTTTTTAACTTTAAAAGATATCATTTCGATAGGAAATTTCATTTTTTACAATAAAAAACACATTTTTGCTAAAAATGCATGGATTACGAATAATTTAAATCTTTTAAAATAAGGACAAATTTACCCAGTTCTTAAACACGCCAGCATAAATTGCTATTAAATTTATTATATTTAGACAATCAAAAACTGTAATCAGTCATAAAATTGCTTTTAGGAATTTGTTGCTTATTTTTAATTATAGTCAATAGCATGAAGTGTACGAGTATATATCTGAAGCCAAAATATTGATAGTTGGAATAAAAAAATCACAAAAATGGATAAGTGAATAAACAAATTATTGTAGCTTCTAATATAAAAACACAATAAACAAGTCAACTAAGACAAATACTTACTTAGAATTTAATTATTATCTTGGGTCAGAATAATTAAATTTAAAAATGACAGACAGGAAAAAAAAAGCTAATTAAAGTATTTAAAAAAACGCAACACATATGTTTTACTAATATTACTAGAATCAATTAAATCGTTAATTTTTTTTTTTTTTGGAAATAAAAATTATTTTATAAATATATTTTTAAACAAAATAAAATTATTCTAGTTAAAAATACTGTTTTCAAAAACATATTATTACCTATTAGCCATTTTATAATTTCCAAAATACTTTTTTCAGGTTTTGAACAAAATTTAAGAACATAATTTTTTACTTGTTCATAAACTAAAGGTTTTTTTCCAAGTCTGCAAAAACGCACATATGTCGTAAATAAAATTTAAAGTTTTGTATCTATATAGATTTTATTTAAATGTTTTTGAAAGTAATTAAAAAGGGTTAAAAGTTCTGTACGCTAAAAAGTTATGAAAAAAATACCAATTACAGCAAATTTCATTTTTAATTTAAATTTTACTTTTATAAACACCTGTAAAAAAGTTTTTCGTGTTTAAAATTAGAGAACCTTCTTTAAAATATATTAAAAAAATAATAAATATAAACATCATCTACTTATCTTTTAAATTCCCTATGTTTTATTGCTTTTAGGCTACACAACTCAAACAATTCTTTGTATGCCTATATACATTAGGGGCAACATTATTGGCGTGGTGCAAATGGTCAATAAACACTCAGGATTTTTTACAAAAGACGATGAAGCAGCTTTTGAAACATTTGCGGTTTATTGTGGACTTGCATTACATCATGCTAAATTGTATGACAAGATAAGAAAAAGTGAACAGAAGTATAAAGTTGCATTAGAGGTAAGTACAATAAAAACCATATATCTATGTCTTTAAAGAATAGAGCAAGAAAAAAATTTCAGCATCTAATTCTGGAAGAAACACTGAGGTTTTAAATAAACAATTTGTTATAAAAACTGTTAAGGGTAAAATATAGTTTTATTTTTTACCATGTTTTTTCCTTTAGGGCTACTTATTTCTTTAAAGCGATCATTACCTTTTTGGTTTAAATGCTCAACTCATTTCGTATTTTTTGAATATTTTTTTGACCTTTTTTTATACAGCACCCTATACCGAATGTTTAAAAAACTAACATTTTTTTAATATTTAGTTGCTTTTGGAAAAAAAATACCCAAGCTTCAAAAAAATAAATTATTATTTTTCAAACTTTCCATTTAGAAAGTAACTAATGTTATTTTCTATAAGTTTTAAATTAGACTTTGTAACCTTGAGGTATTTTATCTTCGATAAAGATGTGTTTAGTTTTATCAAAAAGCTTTTTAAAAGTTGAGAATAAAAATCATAATTTATTTTTGTACCATATGCGGTGCATATTAATCAAAATATTTGCTGAGGTGACCGGTGACAGCTGCAAGTAACCATGGGTAGCAAATTGTAACTACCGGTTGCGATCATTAAGTGGCTATAGTTGCAGCCGGCTTTATTTGTTTGGTTATCAGTGAAATGCCTATTTGCCATGTTATTCTGCAACCAAGATTTTGTATTAATAAATAGTTTTATAATAATTTTAATTTTCTTAGTTGAACTTTACTAAACCATTTTATTATTATTTTACTTTGAATGTCATGCCATCAACGTTTTAGATACTTTCGTAAGCAACAAAAGTAAAGAACTACAAGTAAAGGACTTTCGATACGGCCAAAAATAACAGGAAGTTAACATAATTATTAAAAAACTCTTAAATATTAACGCAACACAAGAAAAATTAAATATAAAGCATTCGAAGTTTTAACTAGAAAAATATTATACTTTATTATTATAAAAGAAACTAAATTGTCCAACTTAATGAACAAGGTGATATTTTTTGCTGATTAATAAAAAAAGATGAAAACAGAAATCTTTAAATACTAGTCGGTAAATGTAGAACCAATTAAAATAACAAAACTCATTTAGGATTTGACATTAACAAATAGTAAGGAAATTTGCACCCGAAAGCTTATTTATAAAATTAAACTTAAATATTTAAACAAAAACATTATTTTTTTGGCATTTTTTTTTAAATTAAAAAAGACGTATTTAACTTTTTTTTTTTTTGATATTTTGTTGGTATCCGACTTTTAAACAATTTTGATAGCAGAAATATTTGTTCAAAAATGATATTAAATGGCAGATATACTTAAACCTACAGAACAGCATATAAAGAAAAAGAGAGAAATTAAATGAAGCATATTCAAATTCATGATGTAGGGAAAATGGGAAAGAGAATTTTAAGATTAAAGTCTAGGCATGCCGTATTCAACAGAAATATGAAAAAAGCAAGGCGTGATGTTATACAAGTAATATGAATTTCTAAAAATATAAATGTTACGTATGGTCTTAGTAAATATACAAATACCAAATCAATATTTAAAAAAACGCCTTTAAGTAAGAATTTAAAGTAATTTAAGAAATAGTTTACTTTATTTAAAGCAGCTAAAAAAAGTGATACACTAAAGCCACAATTTTTTTGTGAAGTACTTTGCCATATTTTTGCTTTTCTTTAAAAATGATTTATAATAGCTAGTGGGAAAATGTACATTGGTACGCCTCCGCACGATAAGTAGTTACTAAAAAACTCTGCTATCGACTAAATGTAAACTAAAACCCAGTGCAAATATAAGGTTTGGACGCACTATAGAATGACTATTGCTAAATGGGTATATAATATAATTTGAATTAGTTACATAAAAGATGTGATAGCCAATTAAGTTGTGCTAACACGGAGAAAGTAATATTAAACTACCATGGAAAACTAATGTTTCCATCAAATATTTAAATAGAACATTTCGGTAATTTACCCGAAAATGCTATAGAATTTTTTACGTTACTAACGTAATAAACTTGGAGAACTTTCCAACTATATTATCTCAACGGCACACATAGCTGTACTAAAATTAGTCGCTCTTTGCGAACCTCCAAGACTTGACGTACGACCCATTTCATTGGTCAATGTACTTAACGCGCGCATGACGTACTCTCACGACGCTCCTACCCCTTTTCGCGACCGCCTGACCCTTTTGCGTTAAGCGAAGGGTCCGAGCTCTCATTGAATGCGTCGGTGTCGTCTCGTTACGTAATTACAGAGTTTACAAAAACATGTTGATGTGTTAGCGTTGCATAGCGACGGGCAGCTTACTTTGTTTCGTTATTTTTAGATCGGTAAAGGAATTTTTAAAAATGATTTGAATTTATTAAGGCGGTGTTATCACGATTATAAGGAAAATTTACTGTTTAAATTTAGTTTTTTAATATTTTATAAAGATTTAGAAGGAAAGTTAATGTACTCGTGGCTATAGAAAAATAGCTTCCAGGTTGCAAGATGTGTTTATGCAACATTAACATTTAAAAAAATACACTGAAATTGTCCAACTCAATATAATAATCTTATACTCGGAGGAAAAATACAAAAGTTTAATTTTTAAGTTGTTTAAATTCATAGTTATTCAATTTAATGTTAGAACTATGGTTAGTTAAAAAAAATAAAATCCATTACACAATATTTAAACTTTTATCAAGCCCAAAAACCTTGCAATAAAAAAACCGTGTAAGAGTGGTAAATTAGTATATATTTTAATAGATACGAAAATCCTATATTATTAAGGCTGTTTAATAATTTGTAAAGCTGTAATCAACGCCGCTTAAGAAAAAAGTTAACAATACACATTTTAGTTAATTTTTAAGTTTTTTACGCAATCAAATTTTAGTTGGTTAGAGAGAATGTAATAAAAATGTTCCCAAATGTAAATATATAACTACTTACTCATTAAAGTATTTTCTCTTTTTAAAGATTAACAAGGCACATCTTTTTATTGTGTGTTTACCTCATAAAATTTAAAATGATTGTAGAACATTATTAGTTCGTAAGAAAACCGTAAAGAAATTTTATTACCCAATTAAAATTTAATAATATATTAAAAGAACAGTTTCGTATGACTCTATTTAAAAACTTGTGCCGATTCAAGTACCTTGTAAAAAGTCTATTTAGTTATGCTTATACCTATTTAAGTAATAAATAACTATAAACTTAAAAAGTTAAAGTAGTTGTTTAAACCCAAAATGGTTACTTTCTCAAGATAGAAAGACATATTGGACAAGTCAAGAGCCTATTTAGACCTGTACTCCAGGACTAGAACCGAAGCGGTCCCGTTATATGAAAACTTTTTTGGCGGGTACTTAGGAAAAATCTATTAAAACATAAACCCGCCACAGAAATACAGAACATATTTATAATTTAGTTATTGGCGTTTTGTATGTTCCATTTTTAGATATTTAAAAAATAAATACAAAAAATTAGAACATTCTAAAAATTGATTTATATTTTTACATAAATGAACAAATAATGATATTATTTTAATAGGTTTAAGACCAAAAGCACCATACACTAATTAAAGAGTAAATGTTATTTTAGAAAAAGCAAGCAAAGCTTTGTTATGAGAAAGATTACAATTTCATAGATATAACAAAATTAATTTATTAGGGAAACAAATCTATTTTACAAAATCACATTTAAATTTTCGATTTTAATCATATTTGCAATTTTTATAATGGGTAATTAATCAATTTTCAAATAAAAAAACACCAAAAATAAATTTAATATTGTAATACCAAAAAAAAAAATCACAGAAATACCTTACATGAGAAATAATGGTATAAATAATAAAACTGTGATTAACTTATCTAAACTGAAATTAATAAATCCTGAAACACTTGTTCTTTCTAAGGGTTTTAATTTTGCAATAACACCCAAAAACATTCCAAAAATATGTTAAAACTTACCAATAGAACACCAAGATAAATTTATAATTAGAACAAAAAACGCATTAGAAAAACTATTTAAAGTTATACAAAATTTAAAAAAATATTTAACAAAAAGCATTACAATCATTAAATTATTAGTTTATTTTAAGTTTTTTACGCAATTAAATTTAAGTCTGTTAGAGAGACTGTAATAAAAGGTTTCCAAATGTAAATATATCACTACTTACTCATTAAAGTATTTTCTCTTGTTAAAGATTAACAACGCACATCTTTTTATTGTGTGTATACCTCATAAAATTTAAAATCGTTGTAAAACATTATTTGTTCGTAAGAAAGCCATAAAGAAATTTTATTACCCAATTAAAATTTAATAATATGTCAAAAGAAAGAACAGTTTTATATGACCTTTTTTAAAAACTTGCGGCGATTCAACTACCTTGTAAAAAGTCTATTTAGTAATGCTTATACCTACTCAAGTTTGAAATACCTTTAAACTTAAAAAGTTAAAGTAGTTGTTTATACCTAAAATGGTTACTTTCCAAAGATTAAAAAAACATATTGGATAAGTCAAGAGCCTACTCAGACTTGAACCCCAGGACCAGAACCGAAGCGGTCCCATTATATGAAAACTTTTTTGGCGTGTACTTATCAAAAATATAATAAAAAAACATACATGCACCACAGAAATACAGAACATATTTATAAGTCAGGTATTGGCGTTATGTATGTTCCATTTTTAGATTTTTAAAAAAATAATACAAAAAATAAGGACATTCTAAAAATAGTTTAACCTTTTTACATAAATGGAAAAATAATAATAATATTTCAAAAGGTTTAAGACCAAATGTACCATACACTAATCAAACAGTAAATATTATTTTTGAAAAATCAAGCAAAGCTTTTTTACGAGAAAAATTATAATTTTATAGATATAACAAAATTAATTTATTAGAGGAAAAAATCTATTTTACCAAATAAAATTTAAATTTTAGATTTAAATTACTTTTGTAATTGTGTTTATAATAGTTAATTAATTTTTTAATTAAAAAAAAACACAAAAATAAATATTAATATTTTAATACCAAAAAAATTAAACTCAGAAATACCTAACATAAGAAATAATGGTATGAATAATAAAACTGTCATTAATGTATCTAATATAAAAATAATAAATGCTAAAAGACTTGTTCTTTCCAAAGGTTTTAATTTTGCAATAACACACAAAACATCCAAAAAACATGTTAAAACTTACCAGTAGAACACCAAGATGAATTTATAATTAGAACAAAAATCGCATTAGAAAAACTAGTTAAATAAAATATAAAAAATATTTAACAAAAAGAATTACAATTATTAAAAAGAGCGAATACCATGAAAATTCTTTCTGCAGATAAAGATTATGCAACATTAATAATCGACTGTGATGCCTATGATAGCAAAATAATGTTTTTTTTTAATGATGGTTATTATATAAAAATAAACAATGGACCAACTAAATGTATTAAAAGACAAAAATAAAACATTTTAAAAAAATATAAAAACATTTTTACAGAAAATGAAAAGTTTACACTTACACCACAAAAAAGCTAAACTTTTACGGAGTTCAAAATACGTAAACCTGATATAGCATTACGTCCTACAGTTAGTTGTATAAACTCACATGACTTATATATTTAAAGTTCTCAGTATTTCTTAGAAAAATTATCGCAAATTGACATAGAGCCAAATAACACTTTTGTGGTGAGTTTTGATGTTGTTAATTTATTTACAAATATTTCTGTCGATAAAACAATAAATATTGTTAGAGATAAATTAAAAATAATGTCCAACTTGGTGAAAGAACCAATTTAAATATAAACTCCATCCTTGAATTATTAACTTCTTGCGTAAAAACAACATATTTCCAACATAACCCTGACTTTTATAAACAAACTTCTGGCAAAACCATGGGTTCACCTTTATCACCATTATTAAGTAATATTTTTATGAAACATTTTAAATCCAATTTTATAGATAATTATCATTTTAGATCTTTAGTTTTGTGGAAATATAAAGATAACATTTTTTCAATTTATCAACATGACGAACATGGTTTAAATAATTTTTTAACGCGTATTATTGCACAAGATCCTACTATTCATTTTACTTAAAAAAACTCACAACTTTCTTGATATTTCAAAATAAAAAATATTTATATAGTTTTGAAACAAAAATTAACAAAAAAACCCACATATACAGATACTAAGATTTTAACTTAAATCACCTAATAATGGTAAAAACGGGTTGTAAAAATTTTATTTTACAAATATAGAAAATGAAAAAGCATTTTTAAAAGATATTTTAGTTTAATATTAGTTTTTCTGAGAAGTGCGGAAAGTAATACTTTTTTGCAGGAGATTGCGGGAAAGACTCTTTCCGCAGGAGGAAAACATAATTTTTTCTACGATCCCATTAAAAAAGCAAGATTTTAAAAAATTAAATATACAAATAATAATAATTAATAAAAAATACTCTTCCTTTATGCTTTAGATTTGCTTCTTTTTGTAGAAGTTTAAAAATTGGTGTATGCTGCTCGAATCTTCCTTTTGATTCACTTGGTTAAAGATTCATATTAACCTAATTACTAGCCTTCACAATATCTTTAGGAAGCTTTTCATCGAAAAAATCCTTTATCTGACTTATTAAAAACTTTAAACCAAAATTTTAAAAAAATATTCTATTATAAGCTACTCAAATTTTAAACTATGCTTAGTACCGACCTTTAAAACTGCTGATGTTGAAAAATTAGTGCAAGCAAATTTACAAATTTGGGTAATACTGCCTTTTATTTTAGGTTCTAAGTTATCATAATACGTGCAATGAAGAGGAGTTCCGATCATCCTTGGACCAAGGAATACCTGAACATATACCAGGAGTAGATGACTACTACTTTAATCCCTTCCAGATAGAAGATTATGAAAAAGCAAAATACTCGATATATATGTTTATTGATTTGTTTGGATTGACAAAGTTTGATAAAAGTAATTTAATAAGGTAAAAAAAGAATTGCTCTATATAATACCTTTTAAGTTTCCTTTTATTTTTTTTTTAATTCTAACATATTTTTTAAATTTTTATGTAATTCCTTACAACTACAAATATTTGTTATAATTTATTATTAATGAATGTTTAAACGTTTTAGTGACACTGTACTATACTTTTTAATAATCTATTAATTTACTAAAGAATTAAATTGAAAAAATATGTCTTAAAAGTGCCTGTTAAAAAAGTATTTACGTTGTTAGTTTTAAATGTTTTATTATACAAGGTGTCCCAGAATATGTGGGCAATCTCTTGGAATTTAACAGAAAACCTAAAAATATTATGACTAGTTCCCATAAACTTTATTTACGACCCTTTACTACGGTGATACAGGTACATAACGGACACTCCTGGAAATATATTCCTTTTTAATAACTTTTAAAATACTATTCGTAAATTAATATTTTTTTAATATGATGGTTACTAGATAAGTATTCTTAAAATAAACCCATTCAATCATATTTGACTTATTTAGTTTGCCAGGGACGGACTAGCTCTGACACAATAATTGCAATTTTTTTAACACCCTGTATGATAAAGGCTCCAAAATATTTAAAAATGTATTCTTAATTGACATCGATAAAATCGAGATAGAAAATATTATGGTGGGTAATTTTTTTACAGTAAACAGGATGTTTGTTAATTGAACGTCAATATTTAAGGAGGCAATTTTTAGGTCTATTTTAAAAGAAAATTTTATGGAACGTATGTCCTAAACGTCTTAACTTTTGAGATACAGGGTGGTAAAATTTTCAAAAATAAATCATTTATAATTTATATCTGTATTACCCCCTTAGATATTTTAATGAAATTTGGCATACATATATCATATATTAAGAAACATTTTTTAGTGTTCCAAATCTTTTTTTAATTTCCACCAGTGGCGTTCGTATGGAATTTGCCTCCCCTCTTTTGGCAGACATTGGTGGTACGCCACTGATTACTCTTAAAATTAAAATTATTTTTGAAATTCCCTATCATTTCTAAGCCAAGTTAATCGCTTGAGCGCAGTGAAAGGTAAAGGCGGTACTCCATAGACTCAAACGAGGTCAAAGTCCAATTATAGGACATCAAAGGATCTCAAGATGGGAAGTAGAGGGGGACCAAGAGGTCAGCTCATTGTTTGAGTTGCCCTCGGACAGGTCAACCCCTCGTTTCATCTTCAACAGACACTTTCGGATTATCATACCAGCTAGGGAGGACTGGAAAGAAGGCCCTCTAATCAAAGCCAATCATATCTGGTATACAGATGGCTCCAAGACCAAGACAAGCCTAGAGAAAAGATAACCTTAAGTCTTGGTCAGCACGCCACGGTTTTCCAAGCGGAAATCGCAGCAATAATGCATTGTGCCGGCTTGGCAAACAAACTTACGGTAGCCTGGGTACCAGGCCACGAGGGCCACCCAGGTAACGAAGAGGCCGACGACCTAGCCAAAAAAAGATCAGCCCTGGAAATGATAGACCCTGAGCCATTCTGTGGAATTTCGGCACGCCTCCTTAAAGCATCTATCAAGAGCTGGGTAGACAGAGAGTTTCAAAGCTGGTGGTTACAAACACCAGGACAACGACAGGCAAAGCAGTTCATTAAGACCTGCTTGGCCAAGTTTACCTCGGACCTACTGAGCCACAGTCGTAAGGATATCGGTAGATCAACTAACAGGACATTGCAAACTCAACAAGCACCTGAAAAGAATAGGCCTGGTGGAGGATAGCCTGTGTAGGTTCTGCCAGGAGGCTGAAGAAACAGCCGTACATGTGTTATATATATATATATATATATATATATATATATATATATATATATATATATAAATATATATATATATATATTTATATATATATATATATATATATATATATATATATATATATATATATATATATATATATATATATATATATATATATATATATTTTTATATATATATATATATATATATATATATATATATATATATATATATATATATATATATATATATATATATATATATATATATATATATATATATTTATTTTTTTTTTTTTTTTGAATGAGATCACTAAACAAATTTTTGAATGCAGAAAAACGGTTTTTATTTTTTGAGTAAAAAAAATTGGAAATAAATATGGAATTCAAAAATAATTTTATATTTTAAGAGAAATCATAGGCGTACCATCAATGTCTGGCAAAATAGGCGGGTCAAATTCCGTCACTGGTGGAAAAAAAATGGTACACTAAAAAATGCCTCTTAATACGTGATATAATACAGGGTGTTACTTAATGGTATGTCATAATTCGAAGGAGGCATTCCTGGATCGATTTTAAGTCGAAAAGTTCATATAAACGTGGGCCCTAAAATGCTTAGTTATTAAGATACAGGGTGTTAAAGTTTTATTTTATTTTCACTTTTTAATACATTTTTCAAAGACGGTTTGAGATATTGAACTGAATTTTGGCACAGGATATTATGGCATAAAAACGCACTTTTCAGATGTTCATTTAATTTTTTTGCAACCAGTGGCGTAGCTATGACGAATTTTCAAGACAATTTTACAAAAAAAGTACTACGCCATTGACTTGGGAAAAAAAATATGGTTTTATAATAATTATCAATCAATTATAAACAAAAAATCCCTCTTTCATTTTTGCCGTAAAACTTACCGTTATTGAAATAAATCAAGTTAGCTTTGCTCGTTGCCAGCGATTGTTGTTTTGTTGTTGTAAACATTATGACACTGACGTTAATTATCATTCTTGACAGTTTGTATTTATTTCTCCTTCGATCTTAAAACGTTCCTTTTTGCTAGTTAAAAAAAATGGTAAATTATTCTAATTTGGAAATGACACAAATGCATTTCCTTTATGGTCTAGCTAATGGTAATGCTGTGGAGGCGCGGCGTTTGTATCAAGAAAGGTATCCTAATCGCGCTCTCCTAGTTAGACGAACATTTATAAACATTCATCGTCGTCTGACTGAATCTGGCAGTTTTAAAGCTAATATTTCCGAGGGAAGGCCCCGTACAGTTAGAACACCGGCAGTGGAGGAGGCTGTCCTGCATGCAGTCGAAGAGGATCCAACCACAAGTACGCGAAAAATAGGTATGGCATTAAACATCTGCTACAAGACGGTATGGGAGATTTTAAGAGATTCTTTGTTATATCCTTTTCACATACAAAGGGTTCAGGCATTGCTTCCTAGAGATTATGAACCATGTACGCAATTTTGTAGATGGTATCTCCAAAAAGTAACAGAAAATCCTCATTTTGATGCCAAAATATTGTTTACGGACGAAGCAAATTTTTCAAGAAATGCAATAACCAATTTCAATAACAATCATTACTGGGCCCAGGAAAACCCTCATGCGATTACAGAGACACATTTTCAGGAACAATTTTCACTGAACGTTTGGATCGGTATCGTATCCGACCATTTAATTGGACCATTTTTTTTACCAGGACGCCTTAACGGACAGGATTATTGTAATTTTCTCCAAAATGATTTGCCTTTGCTTCTTGAAAATGTTCCTCTTCAGTTACGGCAACAACTTTGGTTTATGCATGATGGCGCTCCCGCCCACTTTAGCATATTGGCTCGTGAGCATTTAAATAGAGCCTACCAAAATCATTGGATAGGCCGTGGAGGACCACAATTTTGGCCACCTAGATCGCCTGACCTGAACAGCCTAGATTTTTATTTGTGGGGACACCTAAAAACATTAGTTTATCATATACCAATTGTGACATTAGAAGAACTCAGAAATAGAATTATTGACGGATGTGAAACTATCCGAAAGACGCATGGAATTTTTGAAAGGTTCGTAATTCAATGAGAAGAAGAGCAGAAGCCTGCATAGAGCGAGAGGTGGTCATTTCCAACATTTTTTGTAAATTATGTATGTATTGTATTTAATTGTTATTGCTTTTTGTTCACTAGTTTGTAAGAAAATAGCTTAAAAATAAATATTTGAAAAATGTATTTAAAATTGAAAATAAAAGTTTAACACAATCAAGAATGATAATTAACATCAGTGTCATAATGTTTACAACAACAAAACAACAATCGCTGGCAACGAGCAAAGCTAACTTGATTTATTTCAATAATAATTTTTCAAGATGCAATTTGGGTACATAAGACATTTTTTTAATTAACGATTTCTCCCAAACGGTAAGTTTTACGGCAAAAATGAAAGAGGGATTTTTTGTTTATAATTGATTGGTAATTAATATAAAACCATAATTTTTTCCCAAGTCAATGGCGTAGTATTTTTTTTGTAAAATTGTTTTGAAAATTCGTCATAGCTACGCCACTGGTTGCAAAAAAAAATTAAATGAACATCTGAAAGGTGTGTTTTTATGCCATAATATCATGTGCCAAAATTCAGTTCAATATCTCAAACCGTCTTTGAAAAATGTATTAAAAAGTGAAAATAAAATAAAACTTTAACACCCTGTATCTTAATAACTAAGCATTTTAGGGCCCACGTTTATATGAACTTTTCGACTTAAAATCGATCCAGGAATGTCTCCTTCAAATTATGACATACCATTAAGTAACACCCTGTATGTATGCCAAATTTAATTAAAATATCTAAAGTGGTATTACAGATGTTAATAATATAATAAATAATTTATTTTTAAAAATTTTACCACCCTGTATCTCACAAGTTAAGACGTTTAGGACATACGTTGTGGGTTCATATAAAGTTTTTTTCTTAAAATGAAACCAAAAATTGTCTCATTAAATATTGACCTTCAATTAGCAAACACCCTGTATAATGTAAAAAAGATAGCAACCATAATATTTTATTTCTCGTAAACAGTTAATTTTATCAATGACAATCAAGAATACCTTTTTTAACTTTAAGGTTAAAACTATTCAAAAATATTATTGTTAAACCTTTATCAATCAGGGTATTAAAAAATTGCAATTTTTGTGTCAGGGCTAGTCCGACCCTGGCAAACTAAATAAGCCAAATATGATTTATGGGTTTATTTTAAGGAGACTTCTCCAGTAAGCATTATATTATAAAAATATTAATTTTATTATTATAGTATTTTAAAAGTTATAAAAAAACGATTTTCATTAACGTCCCTTATGTACCTGTAACTCCGTAGGGAAGGGTCGTAGGAAAAAAGTTTATGGGAACTAGTTATAATAATTTAAGGTTTTCTATTAGTTTTCGAGAGATTGCCCACATATTCTGGGACCCCCTGTATATTGGAGAATTTTTCAAAAACCACCCAAAATTTGTTTGTTCACAAATTAAAACCTATGGATATTTATAAAAAAAAATAATAAAAGCGTTATTTTTCCCCTGAGATAGTCTTATGACCATTTCCAAAACACGACTATGTATCACACTTGCTGTTTTTTCAAACTTAGCATACTATAAAATGGCATTTATGTTTGAACCCACTCCACTGGTATTTTATTTCTCGTTACATTTGTTACATCTTCTCCGATATTGACAGCAAAAACCAATACAGTATTGTTAGCGTAAGAGATAGCCAATACATTTATGTTGAGATTCAGTGGAAAATATATAATTGAATGAAAAAACTTTTTTCTCATATGGTCCTAGTACAGTGCCTGGAGAATTCCAGTTTTTGTTTTTTGTTTATAACTTGGGGTGTTATTAATTCTTAATATTTGATACCTTTCAGATAAATAAATTTCTAACAATGCTTACTTTTAAGTAATGCTACATTAAAGAAAAAAGAAAAATATATGTATCTATATCATAACTCTTTTTTAGACGTCTTAAGCCCACGTTACAGATATCATAAGTAAGACAGTAGCAAGTAAATAACGTTTGATTCCAGACTGAGATTGTCAACAATGAAAACAATATCGCAGCGATACTAAAGTAAAAAAGATTTAAATAAATCTTTTTTACTTCAGTATCGCTGCGATATTGTAGAAAAATAGCTTTCCTTAAACGTTTTAAATGTTAAGCATACCGGCGTTCCATGATATTATACTCTTATCTTATGTCTTATTGCCGAGACAATAAATTTTGCCTTTAAGCAGTTGCTTTATGTCGGAGCTAACAGATTTTTGTCACGTGATCTTGCAGCAGATAAACTGCTGTTAGAACTAATGACAAAAAAATCTGCTCGGTCTCCTGTCATCCGAGATTTAGTATTGGAACTTAGCCAAAATGTTTTTTTAAATATGTATCTAGGGAATAAAGATTTTTTTATTTATAGTTTTAAGTACCTACTTAACAAACTGGCTTAGACTTTTTAACATATTCTTTGACGTTCTAGTAAACATAAAAGATTTAACAAAATAATTAGTATCTAAAATAAAGAAAACGAGGAAGAAATAATATAAATTTAACCGATTTTTTAGTCGTTCCGTTAAAAAAAACACTGGTAGGGTTTTCCAAAACACACTTTCTGTATGTAGGGTAAATCGAGTTATACAGAAAACAATGGATTAAGGCTATAATAATAAATATAAAATATTTAATTAAATCACCGATAATAATTCGTTATTTAAAATTATTCGATTGAAACCATAACTCAATTATGAAATAGCTTTTAATCAATCTTGTGGGATTAAAGGAGCGGTCAAGCCTTTTATCGTTTAAATTATTTTAAAAAGCTTGATCAATTTTAAAAATAATAATAAATATACGCCATAAACAAAAATATTTGCCATAATTTTATATGTGTAGTGTTTCTATAATTGATTGTTGAAAATTATATTTATACAACTTTTTTAAACCCCAGAATTTTGTATTTACGTTTTGTCTTTTTTTCAAAAATTTTGTATTTGAGATTTTATTACAATTATTGATTAGGGGTGTGCGAATATTCGAATTATTCAAGGCGAATTAAATTTTAAATCGAATATTTGAATAATTCGAATATTTTGGACTATTCGAATAATTCGAGCTATTCGAACTATTCGGATAGTTCGAATTATTCGAATGGTTTGAATCATTCGAATAGTTTGAACTATTCGAATAATTCGAACTTTTTGAATAATTCGAATCTTTTAAATAATTGGAATACCCGAATTGAAAACTTTTTTTTTATTATTCAGAAATAGAAATTGATTTTGGCGAAAATTTTGAAAGGTTTGTAATAATTTGAAATTCCCACTGTATTTAAATGCAACTCATTAATATTGAATCCACAATATTGGCAGGTTATTGTGGTGGTTACTTATAACATACTAAAATATATTAGATTAGTTTTGCCTAAATTTTTTCTTAAATTATTAATCTTTTTGATTAATCCTATAAAAAGAAGTTTAATGGAAAATACTTATTTTTTTAAATTTAAAAGGGTTTATTTTAAATCGAAAGCTTAAGCATTTTGTTCGCAATATTATTTTTAAATAGGTACTACGACTCTTATAATTAGCTTATACAATCATTCATTAAAAAAAAAATGCTATATTCGAATTGTTCGAATAGTTCAAATTATTAGAATCATTGAAATAGTTCGAATTATTCGAATAGTTTGAATTATTCGAATAGTTTAAACTACTCGAATAGGTCAAATATTTGATTTGAAATTTGAATCAAATATAACTATTCGATTCGATTCGACAACTATTCGCACATCCCTGTTTTTGATATATCAGGTATAACTAAGGTGACCAGACGTCCCGGTTTTGGCGGGACAGTCCCGATTTTTCACAATTGGTCCCGCATCCCGCGACCTTTTTTAAAAGTCCCGACTTTTAGACTTAAGTTAAATTTTATATTTATGAAAACCATTGACACTTTAAATTATTAACACCATTTGTTTGCAAGAGAGGTTAGAAAACAATTTTCTACCGTTAACTATCCGCAATAGTATAAACCAGCTCGAAGAGCAAGATGCAATAAATCGTCAAGATATCATGCACCATGTCAAAAAGTTTTATAGTAACTGCAAAGATTATTTGGAAGACTGGACTGATCATTTTCGTTGGGCTACCTTAAAATCAGAACTTAATTGGAAGTGCAAAAATCATTTGATTATATTTCTTAAAAATTCCCAAATAGTAATATTTCCGAAAATGATCTTTTTAACCCAGATACTGCCACTGGTCTTTTAAAAGGACACTAACAAAAACGATATTTCTCGAAATCTTGGAATTTTTTCACAGAGATGTCGCTACTATAACTGTTCTGTTTAAGAAGTTCCTTAAACAATTTTGACGTGTGACAGTGATTTTGTGTTGTTTGTTTGGTTATAGAGACGCGTGTTTTTTTGTTAAGTTTATTTGATTCTGTCATGGACAAGAAATGGTAAGAAATACTTTTTTTGTTTTGTAGATTTATAACGTTTATTTATGAATACGAATACAAAACAGTTGAACTTATAATACTTAATATTTAAAAACTTTTTTACATATGTTTTGGCAGCAATGTAACTGGAACAATGCTGTCCTTTTAAAACCAGGCTACTTTTAGGTATTGGAAAAACCGTTAACTCTAAATGAGTTAGGGGAAAAGGTTGAAATATTGATGACGATGCTAGGATACCCGACGCAATATGGTCCTACCACCAACAAACGCTAATGGGGATGTTACAGATGAGGACTCTGGTGATGATGAAATGTTACCATGGATAACCTTCCAGGTAATTGGTTTTTTTTTTCTTGCTTTTTTCTCACACACAAGTTATTTTTTCATTCGTTATTTTTTATTTATCACCACTCCAACCTAATAATTTTTATAATAATCTTTATACAGGGTGTCTCAAAAAAAAGGGGCATGCGTAACAAACATTTTGATTTATACTATCGTACTTTTATTATTATTTCAGGTAGTTTACTGAATTCGCAGGCTGAAACTATTTTCAAAACAAATATTGATGACATAGATGAGGATGATTCTGAAGATAGTGATGATGATATTCCCTGGGGCTAGTTTTAGAAAATATAAAAAAGCGAAGGAATAATGACTGGATTCAAGAGGAAACACAGATACGTTACCAATCTGGCGCCACGAGGTTGGTCCAAAAAAAAATTGGTCACCCATAGATATATTCTACTTTTTTTTCGACGAAGAACTGTGGGACATTTTTAAATGTATATACTAATAGGATGTCGAAAAAACATAATAGAACTGGTGATGTATCTAAAGACGGTTAAAATGCTTTTTTTGGGGTTCTGGGTTTATGGGTTATTTGCTGTTTCAAGAAGACCACTATACTGGGAAAAACTCTGATGGAAATCATAAGATTGTATGCGAAGCTATTTCAAGAAACCGATTCAATTTTATCATGCAAAATTTACA
The DNA here is from genome assembly GCA_019359885.1 of Listronotus oregonensis. Taxonomy (NCBI): domain Eukaryota; kingdom Metazoa; phylum Arthropoda; class Insecta; order Coleoptera; family Curculionidae; genus Listronotus; species Listronotus oregonensis. Next base: position 30,704 of record JAHBCN010000147.1, read on the forward strand.
TTGTAACAACAACCATAGTTTGGATTTGAATAATAAGTTCTCAAAAACCCAACCTTTTCTTGAACATCTAAATAAAAGTTTTGAGTTTCCCCCACTTAAACAAACCATGGGTATCGACGAGTCGATGATACCGTACTTTGGACGTCATGGCTCGAAACAATTTATTAGGGGCAAACCAATTAGATGGGGCTACAATTTTTGGGTTTTTGAGACAGAACAAAGGTTATATTGAGTGGTTTGAACCCTATCAAGGTCGACGAAAACTAGATGAACGGTAAAAGGGTTTGGGGTTTGGGGGCGAACGTCGTTTTAACTTTTGTTGACAAACTAATGTCAGAAAAGGTCTTTACCATTTCTTTTTTTTTTGACAATTTTTTTACCTCTTGGGATTTTTTAGCCCTAAAAGACAGAAGTATCAAAGCAACTGGCACTCTAAGAGAAAACAGATTAACGTTCCTGTAATAAAACCCAATAAAGATCTGAAAGGAGAAAAAAGAGGCTTCTTTGAATATGCTTTGGAAAAAACGGAAAATATCATAGTTTGTCGCTGGAATGATAACAACGTGGTCACCATGGCTTCAAACTGTGAGTCTGTTTTTCCTGTTAAAAAAGTCTGGGATTTTCACAAAAAAAAAAAAAAAATAAATGTGCCCCAACCCAAATTGATCAAGACATACAATCAAAATAGGTGGGTAGATGACTGACAAAAATATTAGTCTATATCGGGTAAGCATAAGGGGGAAAAAAGGTATTTCCCTGATTAGTCATGGCAGACATGGCACCAAAACGCCTGGAAACTCCATCGTCATTATGGGGGAAAAATGGACCAATATCATTTAGAAGATACACGAAAAAAGGAATTTTGGAAACACATAAAAACAACCAAGCGAGGACCTTTGAAATTTTTAGGTGGATGAACAGAGAATATTCACGATGATGGAAGAGACCATCTTATTATTTATCAGGAAAATCAGATTAGATGCCGTTTATGTCAAAAAAAAGTGCAATTTCGGTGCAATAAATGCGATGTAGGATTCACCCCAAAAACTGCTTTCTCACATATCATAGTCAGAAAGGTTTGTTTCATTTATAATTGCCCTTTGTTTTTTAAAGAAATACTTTTTTTACTGTTTCTATTTTTTTTTTTTAAATTAAATAGACCTACAAAAATAACATATTTTTAAAAGTCTTTAAGCCCCTTATACTGCCACTGGCCTTTATAACGGATATCTAAAAAACCACTGTACTTATAAAAAAAAAAATATAATAAAAACATAATTTTTACGCCCCAAGTGAAGCATTTACAGTAAAAAAAAAATAAACTTAAAAAAAAAATAATTTCGGGAGTATCTGGGTTAATGGAGTGTCATTAGTAAAGAAATATATTGATAAAAAAAAAGCTTAAATATTGGGCATCAGAAAAAATCACAGTAGAAAACAAATGGTTAGAAATATTTCATCATTTTGAAACAAACTATGTTCCATACAATAATGTATTAAAAATTGTGGAATATGCACTATCTTTACCTGGAACTAACGCTGCGACTGAACGGTTTTTTTTGCAGTAAATCAAGTGTGGACATCAGAAAAATTAAAATTAAGTGTTAAAACTTTGAAAGCCATTTTATGTGTCAAATATAATTTGACAAATTCTTGTGAAGATTTTTAAAATATTTTAAAAATGACAACAATCTACTGAAACAAATTCACTCAAATAAAAAATATGTCAAGGAATAAAATATTATACATTTTTTATATTTATAATTTGTACTTATGTTAAAAATAAAAAAATATTACGATATTATTTTTGTTCTGTATGAAAATTTTTGTTGATACCCCCCCCTTCTTCAGAGTTGTCCCGCTTTGCCCATCTAAAAATCTGGTCACCTTAGGTATAACGGAAATGTTTTTAAGCATGAAATATTGATATCCACTATTATTTTTAGATTTGTTTTAACAGTAAAAAAGAATTACCGCAGAGTACCATATCATAATTGGACTCATGGATTTTCAGTGGCTAATAGCATGTATTGCATACTAAAAAGATCTGAGGGTTGCTTCAAGCAAAATGAGGTTAGTATTTTTTTAGGTAAATACCACTAAATTTTTGGTAATTTGTAATTTATGGTAATATTATGAATAGTAAAACTGTAAATAGTTCTTGTTTTTACTGCTCAGATTGGGTGGTTTAGTACAATAACATAAAAACGAAATCCATAACAAGTTCCAATTTTAATAACTAAATAATTTCCTTATTTCATTTTTCTTGGTTCTTGATATGTTAAATACGTGTTCCGTTTTAATTTAAGCCTATGTATTTTTACGTTTTTTGATGCTTTTTACGCTTTTTATAAATTTTCAAATTATATTTAATTTTTCTTATTTTTTAGTGTCTGGCGCTTTTTATCGGTGCTCTATGCCATGATTTAGATCACCGCGGCAAAAACAACAAGTTTATGTTGGACACTGAGTCACCTCTTGCTGCTATATACTCCACATCTACCATGGAACACCATCATTTTAACCAAACTGTTACTATTTTGCAACAAGTAAGTTTTTCTTTTTAATGCCAAACGTAATTAAGGTTATTTATCTATTGTGTCCTACTAAGCACCACTCGGGCAATAAAATTATTAAAACATATATGCTACATATTTTGTATACTATTTTTTTAAGGTTTAAATGTCATAATGATGAGGCAATTTTGCTTTTATAATTTTAAAAATATATATATTGTGTTTTCTTGTTGCGATTATACAATGCACTACAGAAACTGTTTTCTTTAAATAGCAACAAAATATTAAAAAATTAAAATTTTAAGGGACACATATTATTAAAATGTTAGCGTTCACCCATGAGCCATAAATTTGCAAGCATTGAAACTTTGTTTCGAATAAATATAACAGATTTGGATATTTTCTTTCTATTTGACAAAATCTGTTAAAATTGAGAAATTGTCCTTTCCTAATAATATACTTTGATGTGATTTAATTATTGCATTCTTTTAGTAGAATATTTTTTAACATTTGACTGAAAAAAAGGCTTATAAACTTAAACCTATGGCTTACACAGTTTCTTAGAATTAAGACCTTAGCAATCCAATTAATATACCAAACTTTGATCCATTCAGTTTAATATTGTTACAGACTTTATAAACTTGTTTTTACTTTATAGAATTGTAAGAGGTTATTATTATTTATTTAAAATTAATAAATAACCATAGTTTTTTTCCCATTCCTACTGCGAAGGATTCTGAAAACACTAGAGTCATTTTTTTGCAATTTTTTTGCATCCTGTAATAACATAATTCTTTTAGCTTATTTTATACTTTTCAATTCTTTTTCGTGTTACTATTAGTATTAGCAACCATACCAGGGGCATAGCTACCGCCGTATTAGCCATCTCAATGATACGGGACCCTCGGGCAGGGGCCCCGACATGTATAAGCAAAAATTCGTAAAATGTTTTTCACAATCTCACTCAAGCTTCCTAAAGTGTCATTTTTTTTCAATAATTTAAAAAAGTTTATCCTTTTTGGCAATATTATAAACGGCTGGTTAATTTTGAATAACGAAAAAATCGAAAAAATACAAAATTACCCTTAAGAACGTATACTCCACTATTATTATATTATTCATTAGTAATTAAATTTTTGTACCAGATAAAATTGATTTTCACTAAAAAAGAGGAACGGGACGAATGTAAAAGTATAATATTTTTAACAATTAGGATTTTATAGGACATGTCACCTTTTTTCATAGATTCTAATGCTTTACAGTATAAAAATAATTTGACTTATAGAAAAATTAAATTTTAAAATAGACTAAGCGCAATAAAAAATTAAAATTCATTCCATGGTTAGCTAAACGAGTCCAGAAACCTGGCAAAAGAGCATAGAGTAACAACTGTTTTTGAAAATAAAAGACCGAAAATAACAAAACGAATTTTAAATGAGTTATCAGTAGATGAGAGATTTTCAGACCCGGAATCGTACTTCAAATTCAATGTTTATTATTGCTGTTTAACTATATTAATATCTCAAACTAAACAAAGATTTCAAAGTCTGTGATCTAAATAACACAGTGTTACAATGAAAAAAACTGTTATTATTTTCAAAGAAAATAATAAACAAGAAAACCGGAATACTAACTGCTAAATACAGAAAAGACACGTCATTATTTAATCTGTATGAATAATTAATTGCTTAAAAAATATGCTTAAAAACTGAACTTTAAAAAATCCATTCTAATATTACTCACATAAAATTATTACTGATAAAATTAAATAACCTTGCATCCAGTTTTCCAGAGGTAATAAATAACATGTATACTATTTTTGACCCTTTTCTTTACGACTACAACAGCTGAAAGAAGTTTTTCAAAATTAAAACAGATTTAAAACTTTCTATGAGACAAGAACGGCTATTAGACTTGTCAGTGCTGTCTACAGACGCAAAAATCTTGAAAAACTTAAATCGTCTTTAACTATAGATAATTTAATAAATAAGTTTGCTGAAAAAAGGCGCGAAAAGTATATATTTAAGTAGTTTTGCCAACTTGGCTTCCAGTAGCATAAATTGTAAGTAATTACTTACCTATAATAATACTCCTTTTTAATATGTACTATCATGCCTTTACAATAGTCCTTGACTTGAGTAGTTAGTCAATGTATAGTAATTGAAATGTCTAATACATTTTTTTTTATTTACTATAATTTTACGGAACTGACACTCTTTAGGGTTGCCAACACTGGTTACTATAAAAGGCGGGATGAACCTTCACAAAGTTTAGTTTAAAAATAAATGCCACACTGTTCATTTAAAAACAGTGACAACTAAACAGTTACCATAGTTACGTTCTATTGTTGTTACCATAATAACGTTTCATTGTTAACTTAAATGCTAATTAAAAGCTGTCAAACGACGATCTGTAACATACGAGGTGTAACGAAATAATATGCACCATTAAAAAACCTAATAATAATGTGTTAATGTTAACAATTTTCTGAAATTTACATCTTGTTCCAATCGCCAATTAAACCACTCATGACACACACAGTCTGACAGAATCTGTACAAATCCCAAACAATTTTTGTACCATATCTGGTTTAATTTTGATTTTGCATTCTTTTATTATTATAAGACAAAAAATTTATTACCTATGCACACACATAGATATCGACAATTTTTTTCCTAACCTATTTTTTATAATCTAAAAACCCCAAACCATCAGGAAAATAAAAAAAGATATATAATATTTCTTTTGTAAAAATAGTATTTTTTAATTCTTTTTCTACATTATGTTATATACAGGGTGTATGTTTAAAAATTCCCAATGCAAATTTTTTGAAAAACAAAATAGTTTGAAAATTGTAATTTGACATATATATTTTACAAGTAGGGTGAACTCAAACCACTATACTTTAGTTAATAGCTGAGTCATCCCCAAGTGCCCCACCCTCCACATTTAAAATTTAAAATTACATAACCTTTTGTGATTCCCTATATTACAAGTTTTATTAAGTAGTATCCATCGACACATTTTTTTATATCAAACAGGAGATCAAAGGAACATAATATACGTAAAACATACTGCATTTTATTAAAATGCTATTTTATTTAATTAAATGCCTAAAATGCATTTTGGTTTGTTCTAAACAAAAGTATTGATTGATTGATTGTCAATCAATACTTTTGTTTGATTGTCAATCAATCAATCTATCAAAACAAAAGTATATTTTCAAATTCGATTCTGATCAGATCAGATCTGCATTCTTTAATTGCCGTTTACTTAAACGATGAGTAAAGCGAACAAATTTTCTTTAAAATAAAAAAACTACATGGCCCTGTAGAGAATCGAAAAACACATTTTTTTGACACGTGACAAAATGTTACAAATGTCAAAATGTGACAATCGATTAGAATGCAGATATCAAAAAATTTCATAAGCTCCTTTTTGTTTGTAGTACCACTTATTGTTATCGTAGGTAAATTTCGAATATAGAGGATGTGTCATAGAGAATTTTTTTAATTTGAACATGCGAGATCGATTCTCAAGAGCAAAAAACTCGTTTTACTTAAATGAAATGCATTTTTAATATTTAATCCAAAATATAGCATTTTATTAAAATACAGTTTGTTTTATCCAAATTATGTTTTTATATCCCCCATTAAAAATTATTAAAGCAAAGAATACTACTTAATAAGACCTTTGATATGTATGTATCAAAAAAGGTGAATTAGGTTGAAATTTTAAAATTCCGGTGTGGGGCGTCTAGAAGATGACTTACACTTTTACTAAAGTAGAGTAGTTCCAGTTACTCCTACTTGTGTAATATTTAGGCTAAATTAAAATGTTCCAACTATTTTGTTTTTTAAAATATTTGCACTAAGAGTTTTTCGAATTGACATCCCATGTATGTTAAAATACCAGAAGTAAATGTTAAAAAACGAGATTGCTAATCGTTTTTGTAAGTTAAATCGTTTCGGGTTGATTTCAAAGAAGTAAACAATAATCCTGTAAAATTTATAATTAAATATATGGCTACTAAATTATTTTTGTGTACCTAGATTTAAGTAGTAAAACATATTTTAAAAACATTTAAAACATCATTGTGAAAAATCTAAAATTCAAACATATTTGTGGAATATTTCTAAGGTTTTTATAAAGCTTAAAAAAACGATTTTAAGATATTGTGTTAGCCACAACCATACGGCGTAACGTGAAAGGGTTAAATATTTTTTAAAAAGTTTACAATAACTAAGTTTACCAAAATAATCCGGTTGGAAGAATCGCTCAAATATATTATGTAATTTATGATTAAAAATTAATTTGTTGTTTAAAAATATATAAATAATACTAAGCAAACACTGCGGCGCATAACTTAAAGAGCTATTAAAAATAAGATAACAAGATATATCCGTAAAACCAAATATTGCGTAAATATTCTAATAAGATTATAATTTTTTTTTAATATTAAATACAAATTTTTTGATCAATAGCATAAAGACCTAATAATAATAGTTATCATTTTGGTAAAAAAAAATCAGATCATAATCAACAATTTTCTATCAATAAATTTTAAGTATTCATTTGTTTGACAGCATTAATTTTTTGGTGGTTTTATATTTAAATATATTATTAGTATGTATAAATGAAAGCTTTTTGAATTGTTGTTGTAGCTAAGTGTTTAACAAAAATAGTAAGTAAATAATAGGCGAAAGTATGATATACGCATATTACCCTCTTTTCCACTACAGTAGAATATACGAATATCGTTTTTAAAAATTTGCTTCAAAATAACATTGTAAGAATATGTAAAAAAGCGAATTTAAAAGACATAAATTACTGACAAATCAGTGTAGTCAGTTTCACTGATTAGCCGTATATCTCTACACTTTAGCGGATGTGTGGAAAAGTATTCTATAATTTTGTGAGCAGTGATGCTGGTTTTCTTACTAATATAAGTTATTGGAACTGAAGTGAATATGTCGATAATATAATTTGTCTAAATTTTTTTTGTGATTCTAGTTTCCGTACATTGGATCCAGATAAGGTTAAAAAATGGTATATATCATAATATGTTTTAAAGAGCACACCGCTGAAGTAAGCGGTTGTTTTCATTAACAAAAAATATTTTTTTATGCATTAAATAAACAGCAAAGGAGAGACAAGATACAGTTAAAACAGAAACTAGTTTGAGAATAATAAAAAATGAAAAGGATTAAATTCGTAATAGCACAACACAGAACATACCTTATGTTGTATATGTATCAAAAAAAATACCTTTAGTAGTATGTGTTCAATAAAGAACGATATAAAACTAGAAAATAAGATTAAAAAGTTGGAAAAAGATATTTAAAAAAAGATTTAGAAGGTTGTTAAGTTAAAAAATTAACAAAGGGCAACATTCTTGTGTGACCTAAAAACTTAAATCCAAATAGTAGTCTAAATTTTAAAACTAACATAGGTTTATGTTACAATAGTCAAAATTGTTGCTTGATAAAAATAGTAGATCACTATAATGCATTTACAATATATATATATATATATATATATATATATATATATATATATATATATATATATATATATATATATATATATATATATATATATATATATATATTATATTATTTATTTATTTATTTTTGACACAAAAATAAAATTAAGTTAATCTAGATATTCAAACAATTTAATTTTTACCAACTTTAGTTTGTATACTCAGCTCACTTTACCGTCAGTCTACTTTATTTTACTTCAAAATAAATCCGTCAACTCAAGTTTACTTGGAAGAAGCGATAAAGCTGAAATATATCTTCATGAAACTTTAGACATAAGGTTGATGTTAGGTTAGCTTTTCTTGTGAAAGCCTTTATTTGCTTTATATATCTTACCAGACAAATAGTACATGCTTTCACATAGAAGTCTGTCCGCCTAAGATTCTGTAAATTTAGTATTATTATTTAGAGTAAAAGAGTATATAGTAATGGACATGAGTATACTAAATATTTCTCTAAAAATATATATAATAGATTAATAAGTACCAAGCAATCTTAAGAAGTAATGAAGTGATAAAACATTTACTATTTATAGGCTTTAATTTGGAAATATTAAAATATACGGATACTGGCAAAATTACATATATTAAAAAAAATATTAGTTATTTATTTTTTTTTACTTAACAAAATTAGAACCTGGTAAATATTTTTACACAAATCAAAAGATACTTCCGAGGTCTAAAAAATCTAAAGAGCTTAAATTTCCTTGCATTTTTTCCAGCTTATTAGGAGTGTTGTTGTTAGCCACATTTCTAAATTAGCCTGATTTTTAAATTTACATTTTTTAACAAAGTAAGGTTAAATATCCTATTAAATCTGCATCTGACCTAACAAATTAATATAAGGTATAGATTATTTGACTTAAATTATATTTTATTTATAAAATTGATGACTAATAGAATCGAGTTTAACATTACCCTCTAACAATTCTACTTTATTCTTTAATAATACAGTGTCTGATTACTTTAACCATGAGCTGTTTTACACAAGTTACACAAGTGCATGCATTTGCTCAACAAAATAAGTCTCTAACAGAGCGTAAAGCATCTAGTAAAAAAATATATTATCTTGGCCTAGGATTTTGTGGTTTGGTGCGAGGTTTTTGTTTTTTTGTATTCCTCCTGGCATTTTCTTCAAATTTTTGAAAGTTCCACCTAAAGCTAAAACTGTCCAGTCCAGTCACTGACGGCAAATATGAGAGATTCCCCCGAAATCCTTATGACTGCATCGATTTTTCGAAAAATGTAGAATTAAGCTTATATTATCCTCCACTTTAAAATTATACACGCGCAACTTGCGCTTCTAATTTTTAAGCGGTTAAAAATTTCCCCTTTATTAACAAATAAAATAACTGTTAATTTATCGGCCGAGTGATAATCGCGTTGTTAAATTTAGCAATGGACTTAGCAATTGTTAAAAGTTAACAACGGTTTAGAATGTTTAACAAAATGTCAGATTTTGACAGGTTGCCTACTAATATCATTGAATAACACTGACAATGACGTTTTATCAGCTGTAATTATGTATAATTATTTATGGTATTTCACAATATTACTCTTAAAAACTACACCCATAATTAAATTTATATAAAAAAAATATTTTTCAGCAGCTTGAAACGTTTTTATTGTAATATTTACGGAGACAAAATATATATTTATAGAATAGAATTATTTGTTATAATGATTTAACCCTTAAAAACTACCCCGGACGATAGAATTGGAGGGAAAAATATTTTTAACGGCCTGAAGCGCTTAAATGGCGGCATTAATATAAAAAAGGAATTATTTGACTGTTATATATAATTTACCATTTATTGCAAAATCATTCCTTACGTTAACAATATTGACCAACATTTATTACTGCCAGAGCCTTTTCGTGGGTCTTAATTTCCTACAGATTATTGAAAATACTTTTAAAATTGTTAAACTACGGTATATTAGTATGCTTAAATTTTATTTTTTTAAAGATCTACATGCTATTACAGCAATATATCTTACAGGATATCCCAAAAAATAGCACTTTTACCTATATTAAATAATGATTTAAACTCAATTTTTTTTAAATACTGTATTCTATCCCATTTTCGAATAGACCAATAATTTACCTACAAAATGTCCATACATCTTTTTATACTCATCTGCCACCGTTTTTTAAATACAAGCGATTTTTAATATTTTAAGCATTTAATTCTTATTAATTAAATAAAATATAAAATTTTCAATGTATATGTCAAAAAGTTGTCAGGACAATTTACAATAAAAACTTACATGGCCCACTTAGGTAAATTGTAAATTAAGCGGTATATATATATATATATATATATATATATATATATATATATATATATATATATATATATATATATATATATATATATATATATATATATATATATATATATATATATATATATATATATATATATATATATATATATATATATATATATAGGTATATATATATATGTTAGACGAAAAATTACTTAAATTTTGCTGAATCAATATAAAAAAATACGGTGTTCTATTTAAAATAACAATGTTGCCATTGGTTCCGGTTAGATCTGGTAACGCTGCTTTTGCAAAAATATTTTTTTTAATGTAGGTTATCACCTGTTATGGCCGTACGCGAAATTTTAAGAAGTTCTTTTTATTGGTGCTCCAGAACTTTTAATAGGACACTCAACGTGAATCACCCTGTATAATTTGTTTTTATTTTTAATAATATTCTTAAATCCGATTTTAGAATAGGGTCATTTTCAAATTTTCGTTACTTTAAACAGCAAAAAGTGGTAAAGATTTGACAATGGCAGAATGGGTTTTGATCAGGAGTTGATTTGAATTTTTCTTTCTGATCAATTTTATAGGATGCAAATAATAAACTTTTAAACAGTGTTATGAATTTCAATCTACTCGGCCTAAAACTTATTATATGATAGCTCTTTAAAAAAATATTTTGTTTTACTTTTATCTTTTTTTGATCTACGAACTCTAACAAAAAGACTTTCCGCCATTTTTCAAAACTTTTTTAGGTATGAAACATGAGATATGCATTCGTGAATTAATAAAACAAAGTTTCTTACTAGAGCTTTAACACTTATTTTAGTATTTTGCATGTTATTTGAAGGACCGTACATTTTATACAATTTTATTTATTTTTAGGAAGGTCATAATATATTCGGCAAACTGTCAAGTACCGATTACAAACAGGTCCTGGGACTACTAAAACACTGCATTTTAGCTGGATCTTGCAGTTTTTTTCCAAACAAAGCCAAACTGGGAAAGATAGTGGAGGACAAAACCCCGACACCGGGACACAGGCTATTTACAAGCTATTTCTATGACTGGAAGTGACCAAACGCAAGGCAAAACCTTGGGATATACAAGTTGAAACTGTAAAAGTTATTTTTGAAGAGTTTTATCAGCAAGGTGATGCAGAAAGGTTGGAGCTTATTACTAAAACAGTAGGAAGTTTAAACTGATATTGTTCTAAATTATTTCGTTATACTTTATTCAAGTTCTATAATTTTAATTAGAAAAATATACTCAAGATCGTGACTAGTTATTTGTAATGGAACTTTTCATTAAGTTTGCTTAGTTTTTAAATGATTTTAATTAAGTGAGTTTCAGATTCAAGATAATATACAACAATACATTATACAACAAACTTCCTATTATTTTAAACAAGAATGACCCCCCTAAATTCTTTGCGATTGTTTTGAAACACCCTGTATATTAAAAATATAGCAAATTAGGTGCCGTTTTTAAGTTTTACAAAAAATGAACATAAATAAAGTAAAAACCGGTAATGACAAACCTACATAATAAGAATGGTTAACAAAGTTTTTACATTAATTACTGAGCAATATCTTGTAAAAGGATAAATTATAAATTTTGTCATTTAAAGAGGTTCCCTAGTTCTGGATTTCAGATAGTTACAACATAAAAAAAATGACAATTGAAGTTATTTTCGCAAGTACGAGTTGGTTTTCATGCAATAAATTTATCATATCCCAGTTTTCTTTTATAGTTAAAGTTACTCCCTGGCCACCCTATATGATAAAATTTTATTGTTTGTGAAAAATTATCATCCTCAATTGTTGCCCTTAAAACTCTTTAAGTTTTACATCAGTAATGGTTAGTTGTGGTTATTCTTGATAAAAAATCTCTGCGTATCCTTAAACTCATAAAACACTGATCAAGGTTTAAATGAATACGAAGTAGGCGCAAATTAACAAATATAGCATAAGAGAAAGTTACCTTTATTTTTGAACTGCAACACACAAAAAAGTTGGTGTCAGTACTGAGCCCTTGGGCAACCCAGCATTAATTTGGTAAAAGCTGGAACAGTGCTGCCTCCAGTAGTATATACTCGAAGCTCTGAGCCAGCCCTCACTACTGTTTAAGGGGGGTTTTTTGCCTCTTAGCATAATAAGATTAAAAATATCAAAAGTCTTTTATGTTGAGTTAAAAAGTGGACATTTGACCTATGAAAAGCGGATATATACCGAACAAAAATTTTGCCCCCTAAAAGGGACTTGTCCCCCAAAAAGGACGTCTGGTCATCCTGTTTTCGTATATTTTTTTCATCAAAATATCTTATATAGGCTTTAAGGGAAAACCCAATATTTTTTAAAATTTTTGTTTACAAATATTTTAATATATGTGCCTCATGACAGTATTTTTAAAGTTTATTAACCACAAACATGGCTTTAAACTTAATTTTTTAGTTGTAGCTAAAGCATAATTTTTCGAAAAGTTAAAACTTTTTTTTAAGTGTATTATTACATAGTAGTTTTTTTCAAATTTCTTTCGAGGCAATACTTAAAAAAATTCTATTAAAATATCCAATAAAATAAAAGATTTTTTTAAAAAGAATAAAAAATATTGTTATTTATAAAATTATATTGAAATAAAATATTATCTAAATACTTAGTGTCTGAATTTGCCAGTGTTTTCTGTTAATTATTATGCTCTTATTTAATTTAACTTTATGAACTGTAAATAATCCTTTTTTTTTTTAGACAGGTCTATCAATATTTCAAAAGGTAAACAAATATGGATGATTATATGTTAAGGCCAATTAAGTTTTTATGTTTTAACCACGTTGGCCAAAAAGAATACAAACACCTATATAAAAATACACTTAACGATAGTTAGCACCAAGCACTTCCCTATTCTTGATATGCACCTTTATAAAAAAATCTTTGTGACACCCATAACCTTTCAATAAGAAAACAAACCTTTTCCCTTTTAAATTTGAAAAAAAAATAATTTTATACGGGGACTACAAAAGTCTGAAAAAAGGCTTAAATTTTAACTAAGGGTCATGAATTTTTTTTTTAAAAATGTAAAATCAATCGAGAAATCTTATGATGAACTTAAGGTTGACCGTGTGACTTTGTAAAATGGAAACTCGCAATAATGGAACATTAAACCCAAAATGATTTTAAATCAACACCAGATACCCATAAGGTGCGCAGTTTGGTTTTCTGCAATTTTTTTTCCTAACGTCATTTTGTATAAAGCTTGGTTTTCAGGTTAAACAATTTTTCTCCAGTTTTACATTTGACTCCAAAAAAACTTTGATAACATATGACTCGTTATCCTTTTGTTATGCATTTTTTCTCTACTCTTCATGTTGCAATAAAAAATAGGGCTTTCCATTTACAAAAGTCAAGAGAACCGAAAAATAACCATCAAGAACACTTTCAAGGTTGGAGTTGACCTATGGTCACTATAAGATTTTAATTTATAATATATATATATATATATAAAAATTTAAAATTTTTAAATTTTAAAATAATTAATTAAATTTTTATTAAAAAAATATTTTATTTATTAATATTATAAAAATTTTTTTTTTAAAAATTTTTTAAAATTTAAAATTAAAAAAATTTAAAAATTAAAAAACTTTTTTTAAATTTTAAAAAAATTTTAAAAATTTTAAATTTTTTAAAAATATTAAAAATTTTTAAAATAAAGCCGTTTTTTAAAACAATTTAGGTTGGCCCCAAAACAGGCAATCTTAGTCGTTATACCACGCCGCGACTTTGTTGGGACTCTAAAGTTGTGATTACTATGACGGGAACGTTGTTGCTACGATCCCATAAGTGCCTAAAAAAAGGGCAAAATTTTTGAAAAAAATCAAATACTACCTTGGAATTTATACGGACGTCGCACTTACGTTCCATCTACGTGGCGGGGACGTAGGGCATGGGCACCGCTCCCCAGCCCTAACTTTATAAAAATTTTTTCCTGCCTTTTTTTCTTGACGTATTCGCTTTTTCTTTGTCTTACATATTTAAAAGTTTAATAGCATCTTCCGTCGTTTTAAAACCCCCTTTAGCTTTCTTCTTCTTTAAGTGCCGTTCCTCAACGGAGGTTGACGACCATCAACTGGAATTCCTCTGTCTTGTGCTAAACGGATAATTGTACTTTCCTCCCTATATCGAAGCAGATTTCGCAGCCAAGAGAATTTTTTACGCCCAATGCTCGTCGTTTTCGATTTTTCCCTTAACGATTAGCTGTAGAAAACTGAACTTGCTTTTTCTAAAAATATGGCCAAAATAAGCTGCTTTCCATCTTTTTATTGTAGTTAGAAGTTCTGCTCTTTATTCATTCTCCCCGAGTACCCCATCATTTGTCACTCGCTCGGTCCGTAATACCCTTTAAATATCCGTTGGTATAACCACATCTCAAAAGAATCCAAACGTGACATGGTCCGTGCCTTCAGCGTCCACCCCTCAACTCCGTATAACAGTGTAGACAGTACATAGCATTTGGTGGCTCGCCATCGAGTGGTCAGACTCAGACACCGGTCGCAAAGTAAGGATACTTCTGCCTAATTCTATTCTACTCTTAACTTCTTTATCAGAATCCCATTTGTTATTTAACCAGCATCCCAGGATATTTATCTTTATGTCCTGATCTTCTATCCGTATCTTGACATTATTAATATTTACTTTGGTGATAACCATAAATTTTGACTTCTTTATGTTTATTTTGAGACTGTAATTAAGACCAACAATATTTACTCTGTCTACCAGGTACTGTAGTTCTTTCTCATCGTTAGTATACCGGATGTTATTATTGGGTTTACCGTTCACCCTTATTTCCACCTCCAAATCTTCCAAGGCCTTTTGGAATATGGATTTAGAATATAAATTAAACAGAAGTGGCGACAATATGCATCCTTGCCCTGACGCCTTTAAGTCCGATGTTGTCATACTTTTGATTTTTATATGAGCTGACTATAATGAAAGTAATATTTTTATGTTAAAGTAAATATTATTGCTTGTAGGGTACAAAAACTTTGCTAAGTCACAAGCTCCAAGTACCTAAAAGTTCAAAACGATTTCAAAATTTCTGTGAAATTTGATGTCGATAGATTCATAAAAACAACGCGCCTTTTTAAAATATATTTTCAAACACTTTTTTCGGCAGGTTATGATAGAAATGTATAAATTTGGTGAAAATGTTTTTTTTTAAACATTTCTAATAATTATATCCGTTTAGTTTTGTTTTAATTTATGCTTTTTTTTCTGTGATTTTTTAACGATTTAATAATTGTAATACTATTAGGAAATTGAAATAAATGTCATGTTTGTCAGTAAATATGGCAGAAATTACTTCAAATTGGTATTTAACACATACGGTGTGTTTAAAGAATTTGCCACTTTAGTTGCCGCCACTACAGTTTTATCACTTTAAGGTCATTATTACCATTAAGTAGAATATTTTAGGTAGATGTTTCAAACTATATAGTCGCGATAACTACAAAACCATCTTAAAGTTCCCGGAGCTATAATAAAGTTCCCATTGTCACCATAAACTTTCAATTCGAACTTTAACCTATAATTAATTAGTGCATTCACAAAAAGGAATAAACTGTTCGAAAACCAAGAAGTACTTGAACAATTCGCACGAACTAATAATGCCGACTGCCGATAACGGGTAGATATTTTTGTCCCTATAAAGTAATATTTACTTTAGATTTTTTTAAGTAATTGGAAATTTGTGGTAATTTTAAGACAGAATGAAAAGTTAAAATTAGTGTGAGGTAGTTTTCGTGAGTAGCGAGGAAGCTAATTTTACATTAAATATTACTACATAGTTCCATAACTTTGAAGGAATTTCAGAAGAAGCGACGACATCGTTGTTACTTTTAACGCTACCATAAAGTAATAAAAACATTGAAGTGATATACCAGTAACAAGACAAAGTTACTAAGTCTATCAAATAATACTTTAAAAACAGTAGCGCGTAGATCGTACATCGGGCCGGTCGAAAACACGCAGCGAATACTGATAATTTTTTGTTGGTGAAATACCTTAAGGGTTATATACGTGATCTAAGTTAACGTTAAGTTAAGTCCGTTTTCTGTGATAAAGTTAATGGATAGTGGAACTTATGGGGAAGGGGGGCAACCTCCTGGAACCCAAATCAGTGAAGTGCCCCAATTTACAGGAATACAAAATAACTCACAGATAAATTCCGGTGAGAACGTTCCTTTACCATTAAATTTAGCAAATAATAGAATATTGCAAAACCTACAAAATGCAGTTAATAATCATCAGAATAAAAATAAAGAAATTATTAGGCCTATGGATACTGAAAGCAATGTACTACCTTACTATATTGATTTAAATATTCGTTATCGCCCTTCAGACAAAGGTCCTTTCTACGTATATATCGAATCAAAAAAAAAAAAAATATTGGCAAACTACATGCAATACTCGTAAGCCATTATCTTAAAAAAGACCCTATATATACACTCAAAAAATAGCATAACTTCTATTGGGCGTAATAAAATTAAAATAGAATTTAATAATTTCGATGCAGCCAACAAATTAATTAACCATAAAACATGCATATTAGAGAATGATTTTATAGCCTATATTCCAAAATTTTTGTTGAACGAAAAGGGTATTATTAGAGGGATGGACACTTTTTTTTCGGAGGAATATTTGCTGGGCGAAATTAAACTAGAATATCCAAATGTTAATTCTGTTTATCGATATAATCGCCAAATAACAGATCCACAAGGTAAATCCAGATTGGTACCCAGGCAAATGATATCAGTCTCCTTTCATGGAACCCAATTGCCTCGGTATCTACACATAAATTCGGTAGAATTCGAAATAGAACCATATGTTTATAAAGTTATACAGTGCGAGCAGTGTCTGAGATACGGTCACGTATCAAAAACTGTAAAGGAAAAGCAAAATGTAAAAATTGCGGTAACATACATACAGACGACGAAGAAAATCGAACATGTGAAACAAAATGTGTACACATTGCAAAAGCAATTTACACGACTCATCATCAAGGACTGTCCTGAGTATCAAACCCAAAAAAACATTAAAAACATAATGGCACAAAATAATCTATCCTTTGTAGAGGCAAAAAAAATTAGCAACAACCCCTCGTATATTAATGCGCTCACACAAAATAGATATCAGGCTTTAGCAGACCTTAAGGAATACCCATACCTTCCAAACGCTGTAGGTAGCTATCAATTACCATTTTCCAAACCAAAACCCCAAAATAACTCACATACACAGTCAATTAAATACGATAATAATTCTAATAAAGTAGCTAAAAAACGCAAAGGGGAACCTCTTACACAAGATATAACGCCACCATTACGACGTGACTCTACTAACTCTTCTTTATTGCCAAACCCGTACGGGGAAGACTTTTTAATTACAAGAAGAACTTATCGAAAAAATGACGCTTGTTACCAAAAATTTAATTGAAAAAAATATTAAAATCCGACCTAGTTGATATGAATGATATAGATGATAATATTAAATCCACGTTTTTATCGATTTTTAATAGCATACCCGATAACTCCTAAAAATGACTAAGCTACTACAAAAGAAAATTCAAATAGTTCAATTGGAATGCAAGATCCATTATTTCTAATAAACATAGCCTAACACAATTTTTACTAACCAATAAAATTGATATAGCTCTAATTTCTGAAACGTGGTTAAAACCCGACTTAAGCATATCTTTCCCAGGCTATCAACTAATTCGAGAAGACAGGCCCAATGGTAAAGAGTGGTGTAGCGATTTTAGTTGCTACTTATCTAAATTTTAAAAAGTCAGCCTTAAAAATCAAAATTTTCAAATTGAAATATGTGGTATCAAATTGACTATCAATGATCAAGTCATACACCTTTTTTCCCCTGTATAGACCTCCTAACCTTAAAATGACGACGCAGGATTGGACACAGATCTTCTCACTCTACAAAATGTCATGATTTGTGGTGACTTTAATGCGCACCATGGAGCTTGGGGATCAAATATACCAAATCGAGAAGGCCCACACTATTAGAAGCAATAGAGATATCTGACTTAATTATTTTAAACAATGGCTTACCCACAAGGCTAACCTCCAACATCAACACTAAATCCTGTGTGGATATAACTCTTGCATCTCCTAACATTGCCCCATTATTTAACTGGGTCATTCATTCAGATACCCCAGGTTCGGATCATTTTCCTATACTTATGGAATATAACACAGAAACCTGCATTGATCAATTAATATACCTAGTAGAAAATGGAATGTCAGTTCAGCAAATTGGCCAATATATACAAAACACTAGAAATCTCACAAGTCTTCTCCCTCCACACTGGGATATCGACAAAGCTTAGTTTTAGTTGATTCATAAACAAAGCTTCAGCAATAAAATATAAAAAAAAACAAACCATTCATTCCTAAAACTAGAGGATAAACCACTTGGTGGGACCAGGAATGCCTTCTTATAATCGAAAAGGAAACAATCATTTAAAACATATAAAAACAATCCAACTGAAATAATTTTATCAGTGCAAAAGGATAATGGCCCCTAAAAGAAAATTTAAAGAAAAAACCAAATTACATTGGCAAAAGTACTGTAGTTCACTCAATAAAGACATACCTATAGGCAATATATGGAAAAAATTAAATCGCTTAAAAACAACAAAATTAATACAACAACAATAAATGACAATTTAGTGGAAAAAATTCTGTACAGCCTAACTCCACCTTCTGTTAATTTTAATACAATATGCGATAAAAATTCTACCGACACCGAACCCTCTCATTTTCTAAGTAATAAATTTACAATGCATGAATTAGACATAGCCATTAAAGGAAGGGAAAATACGTCACCAGGTCTAGATCAGATCTCGTATCCAATGATACAACATTTGGGGTTTTTCGCTAAAAACTTTCTTTTAGAAATATTCAATGAAATGTGGACGACATCATACGTACCTAGTCAACTAAAACAATGCTTAGTAATTTTATTTCTTAAACCAAATAAAGACCCTTCACTTATAGAATCATACCGGGCAATAACCTTATTATCATGCATTTTAAAGACCTACGAAAGACTTGTTAAATTTAGGTTAATTTACTGGCTTATGAATAAGAAGATGCTGCCATCCAATATGTATGGTTTTATTCCAGGGAATGGGACTAGCGAAGCCATAGCACATCTTGTGACATACATGACATACAGACTGGCTTAACAGAAAATAAATGCATCGGCGTACTTTTTGCTGACATTAAGAATGCATATGAAAGCATAAATTTACAAATATTGGCCCAAAAAATGAAATATCTTAATATACCGTCAATAGTAATAAGATCAATAATAAATTTATTTACAGATCGCAGTATAACTATTCGACTAAGAGATCACCAATATTTAGCTCCAAGAATAACGTCATTGGGCATTCCACAGGGCTCAGTTTTATCACCACTACTTTTTAACCTGTATACTGTTGACCTTCATAATATTTGGGACAACAACATAACCTGCATCCAATATGCCGATGACCTGGCTCTATACAGCCAGGAAGCCAACAAAGAAAAAAGCCAACTAAGACTTAACCACATCACTTACTGTCTAAAGAGATACTGCCATGAAAATGGCTTTGACTTATCCATAAAAAAAACTACTGTTGTATTTTTACTTGCCATAGAATTCCCTTTATAATGAATAAATTACTCTTGGTAGCACAAAGTTTCCCGTAGCAAAAGAATTTAAGTATCTTGGGGTAACATTAGATTCTAAATTACTTTGGACAAAACATATTAACAGTATTATTAGCAAAACTGAAAAAGCATTAATCTCCTTAAACAAGTATGTTCTTTCTCCTGGAGAGCAAATCAACAAGTTGCCTTACTTTTTTATAGATCATACATTCGATCAATCATAGATTACGGAAGTATTTTTTATGGATCAGCCAGCAACTGCCACCTAATGAAAATTGATAAATTGCAATATAAAGCTTTACGAATATGTTTGGGTCTTATGAAATCATCGCCAACAGCAGCAATTTTAGTGGAAGCCCTGGAACTACCCTTAAGCCACAGAAAAGAACTATTAGCATGTAAATTTATTTTAAAATTACATGCAAGACAACATTCACTGCTAGCAAAAATATACAACATTTATATATACACACTCACAAATTCATACTGGAATAAAAAAAATACACCACCGCTAGCAGTTGCATACGAAACACACCAAAATTTAAAACTGAATACCACTGAACAGTTGCCCCAGATAAATCTATATAGTATGTCATATAATGCCCTATTTACAATACCCGATGAGAACATTCCAAATTATCCAGCAGAGCCTACAATAGCTAACGCACACTTTAGGGAAACAATCTTATCCAACGCTAAAAATGCGCTAATTATTTTTACAGATGGTTCCAAGAAACCCAATAATCTTGGCGCAGCCTTTACTTGCCCCCAGTTAAATTATCAAAATGCATTAGTCTTAATCCTAATCTTAGTATATTTTCTGCAGAAGCTGCAGCTATTAATCATGCGCTTATATGGGCCACTACTCAAAAATTTAAAAATGTCTTAATTTGCTCCGACTCACAGTCCGTTCTGAATAGCCTAAAATATTTTTCAAGAAACAAACTTATATATCCTAATACTTTTATAGCAAATATTATAAATATTATTTATACAAACAAAAACATCGAAATACAATTTATTTGGCCAAAGGCACATTCAGGTATAACAGGAAATGAAATAGCAGATCAGTTGGCTAACGACGCATCCAAGAAAAACCACGACATTAACGAAAATACTATTAATATACAGGACTTCATTTCTAATATAAAGGGAGACATTTACGAAAAATGGAATAGAGACTGGCGCAGCTATGGTAGCGAAAGCAAAACATTCTACTACAAAATACATGATAACATCCCAAAAACACATTGGTACTATAAACACCTAGGAAAATAATTTCCATCATTAGTCGACTTAAACTTAACCATGGACGCTTCCCAAATCATCTAAATAGGATCGGCGTTAGGATAACCCCTTATGCCCTTGCGGTGAATATGGCGACGTCAATCATATCCTGTTTAACTCAACTCCACCAAGAACAAATAAATACATTTATAAATTATCTACTTTCTAATAATTTTTCGCTGCCAATATGGCTCCCAGAAATTTTAAAAAGCAATAATCCGACAGTGATTGTTACTCTTGGGAAATACTGTCAAGAAATAGGCCACAATATATAGATTTATTCATAATTAATTAGTAGTATAGCCTAAATCTTTCCTTTATGTTTTTTTTTCCTTCTTTAGTGGTCCTCTTTGTGTGTCATGACTAAAAGTCATCCTGACGGATCCCAGGATATGAAGCGTGTGCCCTTGTCCATATGTGTTTAGGGATTTTACATATTAGAGTAAACTATTTAGATCCGTGGCCAAAACACATAGTATGTAAGGCCAAATAGCCCAGATTAAAAAAATACTTTAAAAATATTTTACATAGTAACAGTCTCGTACCAGAAACTTGAAAAGCTACCTAGAAGTACTGAAACTATTAAGTTTTAAATTGTAGTAATAATAACTACAGAATTACTAAAAAAGTTTAAATAAAAGGAAAAACTTAAAAGTTGATTTTTTAGTGATAATTACGTAACAATTACTTATTGAAAGCCCCGATTTCGGTTTCCGCTACTTTATTTTTCCATGGCCCTTAGTTTTCGTGATATGTAGCCACTTTATACGTTTGATACACCCTGTATTAACAATCTGATTTAAATATTTGTTATTCAAGGATATATTTTTTTTATTTTAGGCAATCTGGAAGACATCCAATTCCAATGATGGATAGACAACAACCTGATCAGCAACCATCCAGCCAAGTAGGATTTTTGACTGGAATCTGCTTACCTTGTTACAAACTTTTAAATGAACTTATACCAGAATGCCAGCCCCTGCTGGAAATGTGTCAAAATAATTTGAGACAATGGCAAAAAATTGATGATGAAATTAAAGAAAAAAAGGATTATCAATAAAAAGCACAATTATTAAAAAAAAACAGTAGGCTAGATTTTCATCTTTGAAAATTAATAGAAATTATTTTCCTATGTAATTTAGTAAATATCTATAAATTCTAAGCAGTCTAATCTATTACCTAGTATACTCTATTCATCTTAAATAGATTATATCAAAAAATATACACCTTTTAGATAATGGCAAATTTTAAATAATTTTGCTAAAGCATATACAGGGTGGGCCAAAAGTAGGTAACCTATTTACTTTTTAAATATTGTATTTAATAATATAGGTATGATATTCTTTCAAACAATAACAAAAAGTATATTCCTTGGAGATTTATTTGTGAAAAATAATATTTCGTAGATGACCGCCTTCTTCTTCTTCACACAGCCTTGCTCTAACTACTACATGTTCCATCACTTACGCCAACGTTTCTATTGGTATTGCCCAGAGTTCGTTTCTAATATTGTCTTACAGTTCCATAAGTGTCCGCGGTTTATTTTTGTATACTCTTTCTTTTAGGTAGCCCCAGAGAAAGAAATCTTGCCCCTTTAATTCGAGCGATCTTGGAGGCCAGTTTAGGTGGTAATTTTTAGAAATTATTCCGTTAGGAAAGACAGTTCTACACTGTCTGACAGCTCAGAAGAGCTACGCTATACTGTAGACGCTGTTGTTTATAGCGTAGTATTTTGTAAGGGAAAAGCTGCAAATCAAGTTTCAATACCCGTCTCAGACTGGTCCTGGTCAATTCCAGTTCTTTGAACGTTTTCTGGTTGAAATTGAGGGATCATTTTTTTTCATTTCTTTATTTCGCCTTATTACCTGGATTTCTAGCTGAACGTGGTCTACCTGTTTAAGAGCGATCTCTCTCGCTTTCCGTTTCTTCAAACAGCACCAATTGTTTTTTCAGTGGGCGCATCTCTGGTATTAAAATTTCCACGGTAACGACGCTAGGTTAAAATTATTGACTTCTGATTTAGAAAATAAAATTCGACAATTTTTGTGCTTTGGGGAACTAATATGTGCTCCATTATGAATTTTCCAAAGGAAACAAAATGAAAACAATTAAAAAAGAAAGACTTAGGAAAAGTAGAAGCACTTAAAATGGGTTACCTACTTTCGGCCCACCCTGTATAAAACCTAAGTTTAAAAACTAATTAGGGGATAAAATATATTAGAGATAGGAGTCGTTATAATAATTACTTCTATTACGTGCTAAACGGCAAAATTTTCTCCATTTTGCAAAACAAACAATGCACTATTTGTGTACTTTAATGTAAAGTTAATTTAATTTTCTTCTTGGTACTTACTTCATGTAAAAACTACCTGGTGTCTATTCCAAAAAACTGACGATTCATTTTATTAATCAAAAACATATTTTTTTATTTTATTATTTTTATTTAAACGACTATTAGTTAATTTTAAAAGAGTATAGTATGAGAGTCTTATGAATTTTATGGTTTTTATTCAATCAACAAGTTTGTTTTAACTTTTACCGATATAATTAGTGGAAAATTAAACCATGAGAATATATTATACAAAGGACCAAAAAATCAAAATATAAACTTATCTAAATGCATTATTTCTTTTATTTAAAATTAACTTAAATTTTTTATTCACTATCGGACAGGGTGCTTAGGGATTTTGTTAAAGTTTATTTGCTTAATATTGTATTAATTACATATGTAAACAAAATTTTAGAGACCTACTTAAACTAGAAAATATACAGGGTGTCCCAGAAATAATGGGACACAGCAACAGCAGATTCTTTGGGTCAAAATAATGCAAATAATATAAACTTGCCTTATCCCAAAGTTGATAATAACTAAGATTCAGGGTGTCAAATTTTTAATTTTTTAGTTTTTCGTAATAACTCTTTAACTAAATGATATAGCAGTACAAAATTGGGGATCTAGGGGTTGTTTGAGACGATAAATTTAAATTCGTTCATGCTCTTAATGTTGCAACCTCCTGGGCGCCAGCTACGGCCTACCCCACTTGTTTTAGATGGCGTAACTTTTTTTTAGCTTAGTATATGAACCAGTTTATTAAAAAAATAAGTTGCTTTAATTCCCTCTGCATTAAAAATGTATACCTCATTAAAGTCTCTAGGAGCAACTGATTTCGAGATAAACGCACTTTAAAGGACCCCGCAATTTTCCAGTGAAAAATGGGTTTTGTCCAATAGTTTTCAAACTTTTTAAAGTAGTAGTTTTCAACATGCTGATCAAAAGTCTCCACTGGCACAAAACCCCTCTAACCCTCCCAAAATCACCCTCAAAAGTCCCCAGCATGTTGAAAACTACTACTTTGCAAAGTTTGAAAACAATTGGCCAAAACCCATTTTCCAAACAGTTGCTTTTAGAAGTTAAATGAGGTATACATTTTTAATGCAAAGGGAATTAAAGTAACCTGTTTTTTAATAAACAGTTTCATATACTAAGATAAAAAAAAATATGACATCTAAAAAAAGTGGGGTAGGCCCTAGCTGGCGCCCTCTTCTAGCAACATTAAAAGTATGGACAAATTTGCCTTTCTCGCCTCAAAGAACCCTCACCTTCTTTCTTAAAAAGAATAAGTCGTTTTTGCGATGTTTGTAGAACTATTTATGGTATTTTTAATATTATTTGGATATGTATCAGGTACGCCCTTAAAGAAATTAGCACGTTTTTTTTTTTGGTACAAATTAACCTTTGATAGTAATTTATATTAGCATGATTCAAAGTTCCAAAGAAAAAAACATTAGAAAATACTTTTAAGAGTAACTTTCACTAAAATAGTTATCCCATGTAGAGACATTACTTGATGTTATTTTTTATGTGATATTGCCAACTTTGTTTTAATTAAACTTCAACCAACATAGCAAAAAACAAAAAAAAATTAACGATATTATTTGTCTTCAAAATGTATGATGTTATCAGGGTTAAAAAGAATTGAGGGTTGGCATTTTATGCAGTGGTTCTTCGGTCTAATTACCACAGCATTTTTTTCATATAGATTACTGTGTATCCATAAGATAAAAATAAGTCATACAATAAAACTACATCGTATATTATTAATTTTAAAATGTTTTTGAAATAGTTGTCCATATACTTTTTTTAATTTTCAGTGATCGTCATAATTTGTGATCCACATGATAAACTATTTATGATTGCCCGAAAAATGTATTTTAATTAAAAGTTTCCAATTTTTTTTATTCACAAAATACTGTTTAAAGCTTAAACAAATTTTAGTGTATATTTTATAGTCAATCCTCGAAGCACTGGCGTTCCTAGGTTTGACTAGTCAATCCTCAGGTCTGACTTGAAGCCTTAGTCAAAGCTTTAACAAATAAAGTTTTTCGACCTCTGACTAAAGAATTTTCGTCAAACCTAGGAGAAACTAATTTGGTCAGGCAAACGTCAAAACTCAATTTAATAAAATCGGGGTTTGACCAGTCAAACTTCAATTAGGTATTAGAAAGTCTCAGTTTGTTAAATTAGATGTAATAAAACGATTTTTTTTAATTTTAATGTTTATTGATGTTATATTGTCATAGTTAAAATAAAAAATTAGTCTTTATTCAGACATGGAGAACCATTATGACATTTAGAATTGCACAATACGTCAGATCTCTTACATTTACAATTAACCACAACTAACCAAAACTAACCACAACTAACCGCAAGTATTATTTAAACGTGTTACAAGTACAGTCGACGTTTGACCGGTTCTGCCAGTCGCTTCTAGAATCGACTAGGCAAAGCCCGAAACAGATTATTTTACTTTTGACGTTTGACTGAAAAGTTAGGAACTTCTAGGTTTGACTAAAAATACTTTAGTTAAAAGCCGAAATTGGAATTTATTTCGGGATTAGCCCGAAGGCTTTGGTCACACCTAGGAAAACCAGTCATTCCGCGAAGAGACTGCATATCGACCTTTGACTATGACATATACAAGATGCAAATGATCAAACTTAGTATAAGGGAAAGAATATTGATTTTCGAACAAATTAATTGTTGTAAGAAAACTTTCTTGGTGATTGCTTTTAAAAAATTATCAATGTTTTGTTATTTTAAAAGCAATTTAATTTCTTTACGTAACTTAAAACTTAAAATTATGCTTTTTGCATCAATGAGGTTAAAAAGTAAAATTTCTTTTAGGTAAATATTCCATATCATTTTCATGTTATCAAAAATGTCTTTACTCTCCAAAAATTAAAACTATTTACTATTACAATATTTAAAAATGTAATTAAACTAAGCAATTAGGATAAAAGCAATAAAAAGACAGCTTATGCAAATGAAATGCTCAATTTTAAAATTATTCTTAACAGAATACCAAAAGAAACTTTAACGTAATTTCACTATTTTTCAGACAAAAATTTGTAATTATATTTATTTCCTTCATTAAATTTCATAAAAATCTATGTATAATTCTTTATTGCAGTAAATTCCTGGAAAGTAAAGACTTTTTAATAAGGCTGAAACGATATGAAATACTTAGTTGAAAGTAATTTTAAATTTTATCCTAACGGATCCAATAGGAAGCATCATTTTACGATTGTTTTTCGACATCCAAATAAGTTTAAATGTTTTAAACATTTTTTGTTTCAAATTTTGCACTTGCATATACTATTTATTTTAACTTTGATCACTGTTATTTTAGTGTGGAAAATGCAGAGATTCGAAACATAAATATATATTTTTTTAAGTTTAAAACTAAAAAAGTTTTTCGTACGAATCGCGCATTATGCCGATAACCTTAATATTAAAATTAATAGAATAATTTACGTTTTGTAAATGTATAGTAAATATTCTGTTTATTCTATTTTGTAACTATAATTTAAGATAAGTTTGTTTTTGTAAAATTCTAGTCCTATCCTGTGATCTTTGTGTACCTGCTATTATAACTCTGATTCTAAATGCATCTATCAAATGTAGCCGTATGCTGAAGTTAATATCTCTACTAAAGTTAAGCTATATAAAGTTTAGTTTTAAAATTTGCCCGAGTATTCACTAAAAGGGTTTTAATCTAGATCGCACCTTACCTTTATTTGTAAAAGCTTGAAATGGAAAGATCCAATATAGGAATCTGGTACAGTGGTTTTGTGTTAATTAAGGATCCTTTAATAAAGCGACATATGGTTTAAAACATATTGGGTTTTTGTATGGTTTCTTTTGAGGCTGTCAGTGATCGGATTTTGGTATATAAAAAAGATAAAGCTCTGTATTTATAAATCAGATAGGATTTTTGTCTAATTATTTAAATACTGATTTTCATATCAATAATTACTTATATACGACTCCAAACAAAAAAGTGCTATGAACTAACCCAGCGCCATCTGCCTTTTTCGGGTTGTCATGTTCATATTACGACCTAACAGGAGTACCTGCGATACAAAGGGGATTTAAAAGGGTGATACATTTTTAATTTAATACCGTTTGTATTTAAAACTTGCTGTTAAAGCTAATATTGACGTTAGTTAATACAGAGATAAAATACAGGAAATTTATTTGCAATTATAAAAATTATCTTTATACGCAGGTTTATAAATATTCGACCAAAGTGTCCAGTGTCCATAAGGAAAGTCTGCATGAAACGGGATTTAGTCTGAATCATACCCATTTGTAGTTACGTTATCTAGGTAAAAAACGTATGGCGTAACTAGATAATTAATATTTTTGACAATCAATATTAGGTTAGAAAATTTACTATTACGTTTAAAAATGAATAGCCTGTTATGTTTTTATAGTTTCAAGAAATAACAAATGAAGATTTAGCAGTATACTATAATTTTACATTTGTCTATATACTATTAATTTTATCAAATAAAAATAATTTTGTAGTATTTATTTATTAACAAACTTAATAACAATTTACAATTATTACGACTAATCATGAATAATGAACAAAAATGAACATCCCTTGCTAAAGATCCTCGTCTCGCCAATAAAAACTTGAATAAAACCTTCCGGATCTTAATTTCTATTTTTGATATAATCCCATAAAAAATAATTTATCTTATGAATAATATCTGGCAAGTCCAGCAAATATATTTTATCATTTGATTTTTTTTTACTTTTAGCCTATACTTTTGATCTATTTTCTTAAGGACTCGATGAAAAACTCAAAATATTCATTTTCTTGCCCGAACTTTTACTGAAAGCGTAGTCCTGGTCTAATTTACATCACCAAAATTAATTTAAAAAAAGAAAAGGATATAAAATTTTCTTTTTTTTCCCCGGGCTTTTCAAATTTTTTTGTTTGATTCATGAGTCCACCAACTGTTTAAAATATGCTAAACAAAGATAAATAAAAATGACGTCATTACAAATGGGTATATTATATTATGTGACATATTACTTACGTTATGATAATAGCCAAGCAAAATTAAATAAGGTATCGAGTTTTGTTTTTGTGAAATCCAAAAATAAAGAATAACATAATATTTGCGTTGCTTTACCTGACACTACCTTATCAAAATATTAGAAAGTACTCTTATAACTACGTTTTAAATTCAACTTTAAGACAAGACCAGGAGCTATATCAGATTCTAGGTCACATGCTATAATGGATTTAAGAAAATGAAGAAACTTTGTATTCGTGCATTTATTTTTTATTAAAACAAAATCCTAGCAGAGCGCTTTCGGTAAAATCATCATCAGTGCATATATAATATATAACAGGACATTAGCAAAAATAAAATTGAAAGTTTAACAATTGTGAATAATGTCACATTTTCAACTTTTAAAGGGCGAATTTTAGAAATTAACCACACTAGTATACCATTTTGTGGAAAGACGAACATGTAATTCATCCACAAATGGTATACTAGTGTTGTAAAGGGTTTATAAACAATTTTAGTTTTTTCTTAATGTGATAGTTTGTTAATGTCCTGTTACATATTATTTATGCTCAAATTGCTACAACTCCGGCTTGACGACGAATAGCACTGATGATGATTTTATCAGAAAGACTTGCTAATTTTTAAAAATACGAAATACAAAGTTTCTTCATTTCTTATATGCTTACGTGCACACAGCCACAATCATATTGCATTAGGATTTAAGAAATACGGATCCGAAAAGTGACTTTTAGCTCGCTTTGAATTACAAGAACGATAAGGAAGATAAAAGAGCAAAGCGAGTACATTTAATTTTTAAATATTTTGTTTGAAAAATGTATATACTTCCATATTGTTGGTTCATTTGCAAAGTTTTATCACTTTACATAAAAATCAATTTTTTGTCAATTAATTTAATAGCTGTGTATTAACTTTTATTTCATGTTGACGCAAAAGTACTTAATCCAAAAGTATACCCAATACCTTATATACATTTTCTTACTCAAACTTATTGTTTTTAAATATTTATAGTATTTTAAAAACCAATATTGATAGGCACAGGATGAATATTTATAAAATTTAAGAATATCACGGTAAAATTTGTTGTTACGATATAAAAGCTTTCATTAAATGTTGTAATAATATTTTACACTTTTTTGTAAACAGTTTTTATCTTTAAAACTGGAACCCAAATGGAAAAAAATCACAAGTTACATTTTTTAACACGCATATTAGGTTTTAGTTAAATATATTTGTTGTGGTAAGATCACTATTAGCCCGTAAAATATCGGGTTTAGTCACTCCTTAATTATAACAAATGCTTTATCATTAAGGCACCTAATGAACCACAAAGCAGTTCTGGTAAAAATTATAATAGTGACATAAACAAAACATTACTTAGCAAATAGTGTAAACTTTTATTGTAATGAAATCGGATCTAAAATTTTAAATATTTTTAGTGAATCTGGGTAAAAAATTCTACCTATTACTATTTATTTTTGATCATGGGGTAAAAATTCACTTTATCTTATAACACATAGTGAAATAAAGCTTTTTATGGCACATCATTTCTTAGGAAAAAGGTTTAGTAAGAATATTTGTTATTTTTAGAATAGCTTACAAAAAACTGTATAAAGTTTAAATACTTGGTATTGTGTCTTTAAATTTTTACCCCTGAGTTGGGAGAAACTCGCCTCGATTTAATCAACATCAGGCTTATTTTTCACTTAGATAAGTGTGGAAATTTGATCCCATATAAAACTGTAGATCCTGTCTGAATGGCATTAGTCAAATGCTAATAACAAAAACAGTAGTTAATAGTTCTTTTATAACATAGGAGTTTTTTTAAGTAGTCTAAAATATTTAAAGTTCATATTAACATATGTCAAAAAATGGCTCCTTTCCAAAATACAGGGTGCTTTTTTTTTTTTTTTGTAATTATCGGGCAATCAATAGGTTTTTTTAATTTAAACAAACCAGTGTTTATTAAAAGCATGTTTCAGTGTAAATAAAAATATAATCGTATCACCAGGGTCGTGCGCGTAGGCACCAGTATAATCAAATTTTCAAAATATAAGCACGCCACTGATACTTTTAAGCTTGTGAATCTTATTTGTAATCCTTATTTTATACTTGACATAAGAATTTTTAAACATTTTTAGGTTGCAGCCTAGGCGAAAAAATGTATTTTGATAAAAATATATTAAAGATGATGCATTTGAGGTCAATTTAACATCTATGTTAGTTTAAACATCTTAATAATTAAGGTTTATAAAGGTTTTTCCATTTTTCAATTTTCTTAAAACAATTTATGTGTATTCTATAATAAATTTATTTTACATACATTATATTATAAAATTATTTTTTTTTTGTAAACTAAGCTGCAACTAAAAAATATTAAGAGACATCTTATATCAAGTATTGAAGATATAGATTTAGTAAAAAGAGCCTACGCGCACGCCCCTGGTGAAGTATTTAAATTTTTATTCACACTAAAACATGCTCACATTAAAAATGTATAAAGTTGACAATATTCAACACCCGTTTTTTGGAAAGAAGCCATTTTTCGACATATGTTAATATGAACTTTTTTCATTAAAACCTTGAGGAATTATCCTGTTTGATATTTTAGATTACTTAGGAAACATCCTGTAAACATAATAATACTTACTATTACGTTGTCAAGTAATTATGACTTATACAATTTCCCACATTGTCCCAACATCTATAGATAAAAAAAATCTTTATACAAATATTATAATGCGTCTGAAGATATAGATCACAGAAATGTTTTGCCAATAAATTTTTAAATTTATTAGAAACTATTAATAAAGCTATAATAAGACCGTTGCAATAACTGCATAAACAATTGTAACTGACATTTCTAAATTAATACCCTGCTCTAAATTTGCGAACCCCATGATACCAACATTATTTTCAGCTCGTGCTCAGTTTGGATTTTAAACTCTATTTAACTTATTCCTGTAAAATATTTTAAAAATTTTAATACTATTTTTGAAGTTTTTGCGAAGAAAACAAAAAAATCGTTTGGCTAAAGTACTAACAGATTAATAGATTACCATTATAACATTATATAAATATTACAGTTTTTTATTGGTAAAACAGATACAGGAAGAATGTATTTGGTTTCCATTTATTCTTATACTAGAAGTAAAGGATAAAAATTCATTTAGTGTAACTTAGTAACTTTATAAGTATTAGACTTATTTTTAAAAACAAATAGTAGACTGTATTTACTTTATTATATGATGTAAAGTAAAGCAGGAACCATGTAATGCTTTAAAAATAATTAACTAGATAATCTTAAAAAGACCAATTACATCTTTAAGATGATTTTTATAAAATAAATTTTAGTATCCGGCTACAAAACTATTTTAATTTATTGTAAACTAGTATAATAAATAATGTAATAGAAAGTGGAACTTAAATATAGAATTTTAAAAATAAATAGTTTTTTTGTTAAACTTGACATTAACTGAAATAGCAATTCGTAGAATTAGTTTACAACGAAACCATATATTTAACTATTTAAGCAAAACCATATTGTAAGTACTGAACGAAAATGGATTTTTATATAAAAATTTAGTTATCAATTAAAAAAGTGATTTTTTGGTAAAACGTTAGGTTTATCTTACCTAAAGTAAATGTTTAAGGTGGTATTTAATACTTTGCAACATTACAATGCTGTTGCTTTATAACTGTAAATTCAGGTTCTAACTTGCTTATGTTTAACTACTCATACTCCGCACAATTACACCAGATATGATTCACATTCTGTCTATAATTACCTCACAAGTGAAATTTTCTTGATTCCTTGTACACCTAATTTGTTTAAATATATTTTTAAAATATTTTTTCGGAAGATATTTAGATTAGTAATTAGAATGGTATAAACTAAATATCTTTATAAAATAGTAAACATATTTTATCGGCTACATTATCTCATAATCGATCATTTAGGAATTTTGGGAAAGAGCTAAAAACGAAAATTAACTATAATTATAGCTAAAAACTATACTGGATGAGCTTGACTTATTACGTTCCAACATCCAAAGTAAAGTAATGGTCGTAATAATGTGTAAAACTAAAAAAAAACTTATTGGAGGCCAAACTGCTGAATGTATTTCATCCTTAGCAGAATAGTAAGATCTTTAATATTTATATTTTAACATAATTGTAAGCATTAAAGGTACATTTTACTTGCATAATTATACTCAGCAAATACTTGCACATAAAGTACACAACATTCCGGGTAATAAATTTAAAGGACCTCGCTCGGTCAAATTGTCTGAATTTTTGATATGTTATACGTTTTATCATTCTGAACAAAAGTCTCAATGGGCACTAAGCTTCAAAGTCCATGGTTTGGCTGCTATGAAGCTCCATAGCTTCGCGACTACACCATAGTATAGAAACCTTTAAAATGCATATCACTTTTTTAAAAATCCCTTAAGTTTTTAAGGATGCTGAATTTAAATATGATGTCAAATCCATAATATTGACAGTTGAGCCAGCTGTCAAATGTTTTAAAGAAAAAAGAAATCTTATATTGAAGAATGTTATCATATGTTTTTGAGGACGCTGAATTCAAATAAGACGTCAAATCGATAATATTGACAGTTAACAGCTATCAAATGCTTTAAAGAAAAAACAAAAACATATGATAACATTCTTTAATGTAAGATTTCTTTTTTCTTTAAAGCATTTGACAGCTATTTGACAACTGTCAATATTATGGATTTGATATCATATTTAAATTCAGCATCCTCAAAAACTTAAGGGCATACATTAAAATAATTAAAATATGATTTTTGAAAAGGTGATATGCACTTTAAAGGTTTCTTACTATGGTGTAGTCGCGGAGCTTCGAAACTCCATATTAGCCAAACCATGTAGTTTGGAGCTTAGTGCCCATTGAGACTTTTGTTCAGAATTACAAAATGTATAACATATCAAAAATTCAGACAATTTGACCAAGCGGCCATTTTAAATCTTTTTGTGTGGGGTCCATTTAAAAACAAACCTTAAAAAACTTAATCTAATAATAAACTTACAAGCATTTAATTTGAAATGAAAAATGTTATATCTCAAATAATTTTTTAATCTGGCATTTCTCAACTTTACATACTTAAAGTTTTCAAGATAATCTCAAGGCTTATTTATATAGAAAGAAGCATATTGATATTATTATAGATAATATAAATATAAATGTGTGTGGTCGGGAGAATAATTTGGTTAATTTGTTTATCTTAAATTTAAATTTTTTGGTTTTATGTAGAAAACATACCTTTCTTAAAGCAAGGAGCATTACCACCTTCTTAAAATATTTTTCATATGTTTAAAATTCCTTAGTAACTAACCACTACCAATTTTTTTTGTATTGATCAGTTGAAAACTTAAATTGAAATACCTGCAAAAAGTGATACTATAACTAAAAAATAAGATTATAATATGTTGGTAAATTTATTTAACCATCAAAGAGGGCCTAATGTAGCTAAAAAAATGATCCAGTAATTGTCATACAAAATTTTTATGACACATTCTTAGAATTGTTAATCAAACCAAAACTGTACGAACAGTTTAAACAAAATAATAGGTATAAGGAACAAAAAACATTATTAGTTCCATGAAATATAATGATAAAGTTTAAAAAAAATAGTATAATTACATTTCAATTAAGTTATAACTGCAAACATGATATAAAAAAGAAATGAGTTCATGTAAATTAAGCAATAATTACAATTAAATTAAAGTTTCCTAACTAAATTAGTTTGGCAGTTCTGGGAACTTTTTTAGTTAAAAAGCTCTGTAAATTGCCAAAATGTTTTAAAGGAGAATTTAAAATAGTTTGTTAATTATTGTTTAATTTACCCTAATTATTTCAATTTTCACATTTTTGACTTACACTCTTTTCATACACGCGCCTATTAATGCGGCGATCATTTTGTTAATAAATTATGAAATTTAAAATATATAATAAATATATATATATATATATATATATATATATATATATATATATATATATATATATATATATATATATATATATATATATATATATATATAATATATATATATATATATATATATATATATATTATATATATATATATATATATATATATATATATATATATATATATATATATATATATATATATATATATATATATATATATATATATAGTAAAATACGATTTTAGGTTCGATGTTTTAATGGTTGTTATTCGAATACTAAGGTTACAAATTTACTCCATGTTTGTTTTGTGTATTTTTAGTATCCTATACTATTATCGGTTATTAAAAAAAATCATTTATTAATGAATTATTTGGTATGAGGTAATATAATACTCATAAATGAACAATCGAAGAAAAAAAATATATATAAATTAATTTCTGTTTAGAAATTCCCTATATTGGATAAGATCATTTAATTGAATATTGATGGTGTGGGTTTTGCTACTGAAAAGAAAATGGAGAAATATTCGCCTTATTATGCATAAAAGAACTAAATTTTATGCAGTTCAGTTTAAAATAAAATGCAACTTAGTTGATACTAAAGTTGTTCACCTTTACGTTCTGGATCCTGGCGCAAAATATAAATCTTATTTTTAAATCTGGTTCCCAGATTGTTAAAAGCCTCATACCAATATATAAAACAAATTTTAGACCCATTAAAATTTAAAAAAATCGGAAAATGTCTAGAAAATATAGAATTGAAAGCTATGTTCATTGTAATGGTATCTTTTTCAATAGCGAATTTGGTGTCAGAATTGATTGAAGTACTAAAAATGCAATTTGTGAGCTTACTGGACAAATATGACCTCTCATTTGAATTATATTAAACAATGTCTGGCTTTTTTTTTGATCTTGCAAAAGTATTTGAAACAGTACCTCATCACTTACTTCTAAATGTTCTTGATGCTTATGAAGGAATGGGTATCGTGTTATCAGTTAAAATAAGAAAATTGAAAGCGATAGGTTGTCTGTAAAAATAACTATTCTACAAGGGAGTGTCCTAGGCCATAGTTGTTCTTTTTATGACGTCATGGCCTCCGGAAGGGGAGGGGGCGTCAAGGGGTGTCCGTCGACCCCCCCTGGGTTTTTAAAAATTACTTAAAATAAAACAATTCCCGTCTAAATCCTTAAATTTTAGAACATTGCCTAGGAATTTAAATGAGTATGATTATTATTTCGAATTAGGTTGTGGTATCGTATATTTGTTTTTAATTCTTTTTTTTTTTTTATCTTGGGACAGTCCACGAAGGCTGATGCCTAAGTACTAACGTACCGTGTGTGTCTTGAAATTAATTTAATTCAATTTAAATTCAATTAATTCTATACTTGATCCTATACGTATAAAATAGTAATAGTTATTATTTTTTTCTACTCCCTTCTTAGGAAATACTGTTTTCAACCCCTGAATAAGGGTACAAAACAGCACTTTACCTCCCTTAGCACAGTGGCATGATACGGGGTAGACTGTTTTAAAAATTGCTACAGATCGCTCAACTTTACAGAATTTCATTTTTTTAAGAAAAGGCACATAAAATTTAAAAAAGATTGTCGGAGCTCTTGTTTAAGATTTTGTTTAATTATTATTTTTTAAATCTGCCCCAATTTGAAAAAGTGACAACTGAAATTTTGTGTCTTTGGGTAAAACATATTTTTAATTGATATTTTGGCCTCAATATTGTTATTTGGAAGTTTTCAGGGTCGCCAATCAAGAATGTGAAGTCAAAATTAAAACCTTTAAATGCAAGATGGCGAATCCCAAATGGCGGGTATCATATCTTATATCATATCATATCATATATATATATATATATATATATATATATATATATATATATATATATATATATATATATATATATTTTATATTTTTTTACTTACGTTATTTATAAATTTCCTTTTTTTATTCTTGGGAATAGGTTAATAAAGCAAATGGTGGAAGTTTATTGCAACGTTTCTAGCATTATTTATTGTGCTTTTTCAAGCGTAAGTATCTAAAAACAGAATTAAAATCAAAACATAATTAAAACAGAACATCACACAATATTTTTACAGTATTAAAAGATTAGTGTAAAAACATGAAAACAATTACAATTTTAAAATCAACATTTAAAAGTTCTAACTTAACACAAAATCAGGTACATAATAAAATTAATTTATACAGGATGCCTACCTTGGAGTTCTGATACATTTTTATAACTAAAAGAATTTTAAATCTATGTCCGTTTGATTTTTTTATTATTTTATTGATGTTTTTTTTTTTTAAATAAAGGAACCAAAAAGAGATAAAGGCTTGCTATTTGCATATTTGTTTTTCGATATGCTGTATACAGGGCAGTGGTCGCTGTTATAAATATTGTTTATACAGGGTGATAAGTGTGTTAATATTTGATTGTAAAACATTTATGGATTTATTAAGTTAAAATAGATTTGACTAAGATTGTTAATATCTTTTTTGTCGTTGACAGCTTCTTTTTCTTTTTTTATTTCGATCATTTCTGTGATTGTTAGTTTTTTGTAATTAGAATCTTGTGCCAGTATTTTAGTTTCTTTAAAATTAAATTCATGCTTTGTTTGAGATTCGTGTTTATGTAGGGCAGTTGAAGCATTTTTGGTATATTTGTGTCCGTTTAGTCTATTTTCTAAGCATTGTGTCGTCATTCCAATATATTTTTTAGGACAATTTAGGCATGGAATGGAGTAAATTAGGTTTGACTTTTTCTTTGGTATTGGACTTTTTAAAAGTGTAAATAACGAGTTTACTAAATTATGTGCTTTATGACAAACAACCACGTTATAGTTGGAGAGAATGTGTTTATATATATATATATATATATATATATATATATATATATATATATATATATATATATATATATATATATATATATATATATATATATATATATATATATATATATATATATATATATTATTTAAACTTTTTGACCCCCTCCACATTTTTTTTGGTGGCGGTCCTGTAAGTATGACGTGGCTATATTTTCGGGTAATTCCTAAACTGAAACTATAAAGGAAGCTAGAAATAGTGCTAAATTTATAAAAATCCAGTTGCTTTGCTTTAATTTTCGATTTTATACAACTAAAAAAAATAAATAGTCTTTTCACTGATATTTGCTACCGCCTTTATTATTATATTATATAATTTTTAGTTTCTTTGTTTTAACCTGTTTTTTTTATTTTTTAGGTTTTCTTGCGTACTATTTTTGGTAATTTTTTACTTATCGGGCCCACGGCCGATTTTACTGAAATTTAGAATACAGGAGTTTTTTGGGGCGCTGATTATTAATCTAAAGTCAAATTTTGTCGGACACTTCTGGTTTTTAAGTTATAACACACTACTCGGACCTAACCTCAAAAACGCACAAACTTTTCTAAAATTCTTCCTTCCCAAAACTGATAACAGCCAAACTGAATGATTTTATGTTAAAACGTTTATTATTTATTAGAATACACTTAATTTTACGTTTCTTTAACCGTTATTTTTAACATAAAACACAAACAAAAGAAAAATATTTTTACTTTTAAAAAGTCAACAAAACTATCTAGGGATTTTTAAGGCATAGTACAACTTGGAAAACAATTGAAAAGAGTCTACTTTTTAAATTTTAATTGTGTTAAAATGGAGTTTACATTAATTTATTTTGTTTGTGTTTAAAAAAAATGTTTTCAATATATACCTCATCAACAAATGCAAATTCAGGGAAATGCGCCCCTGCCTTACTTGTATTAATATCTAACTTCTAAATCAAAACACCCAGAAATATAAAATTAAATTTAACCGCAGGACTCCTTATGCACCCTTATCATAAAGCACCTTTTACAAAAGATTAAAATAATGCTTTTACTTGGATTAAAATGATTTTTATAAAATTTTCCAGTTTCCAGATATTTTTTTACATTTAATGCTGATAATATAATTTAAATTTTAAATATGGCGCTTTTCAATTGTACCAACTTATCTGTTTAAAAATCCCTAGATAATTTCGTTGATTGTTTTTGAATGCAATAATCAAATTTTTGAATGTGTTTTTTAGTAAAACTAATAAGTAAATAATTGGGAAAATTATTTTATCCTCTAAAATAAAAGGTTTTCAACCATAAAATCATTCAGTTTGCCTGTGACCTGTTTCAAGGAGGAATTTTAGTTTGTGCGGTTTTGAGGTGAGATCCGAGTAGGGTGTTATAACTTAAAAACTAAAAGTGTCCGACAAAATTTCACTTAAGATTGTTATCAACGCCGCAAAATACCCCTGTATATTAAATTTCAATAAAATCGGTCGTGGGCCCGATAAGTAAAAAATTACCCTATTTTTCTTGTTGCAATTTTCCTTGCATGTAATTTTATTCAAAATTTTTAGCTTGAAATTTATTGCTTCAATTTATTTTGACAATAAGGTTTACCAACTTACCGAATTGTATTTATGTGTAGCATAGTTTGTAAGCAACCTATTTTATTATTTCTTATAGGTACCTACTCTTAAGTAAAAAGTTAATGCAGAGATGAATTTTTAAGTTAGTTATAAATATAGTAATGGTCTACAAAGTTTCCTCCACTCCCATTTTTATCAAATTTTTTATGCTAAGGATTTTTGGGGCGCTGATCACGAATTTGTAAACATTTTTTTTCGGCAACGTTTTGTTTTCGAGATATTCATCATCAAATTTGAAAATCAAACCTACCCCATATTCACTATATTTCCCCTTCTTTTTGCACACAATTTATAATTTTTACTCTAAACTGGCACATAATATTTTATAAACATCTTTTAAAAACCTTTTTTGTGTTTATTTTACACCCTTTTATTCATTAAATTGCGAAGCTTAACTTTCAAACGGACGGCCATGTTTGCTGAATTATTCCCCAGTGTATACATGGTTACGGCGTTTGAAAGTTAAGGTTGCAATTAAATGGTAAAAATGTAGGTATAAAATAAATATTAAAACAGATTTTTAAAAGGTGTTTATAAAATAGTGTGTGCCAATTTAGTGTAAAAATCAAAAATTCTGTGCAAAAAGAAGGAGGAATAGTGTAAATGAGGTTGGTTTGATTTTGAACTTTGATGATAAATATATCGAAAACCAAACGTTGCCGAAAAAAATATTTTCAGATTCGTGATCAGCGCCCCAAAAAACCCTCGTAT
The DNA here is from genome assembly GCA_019359885.1 of Listronotus oregonensis. Lineage (NCBI taxonomy): Eukaryota > Metazoa > Arthropoda > Insecta > Coleoptera > Curculionidae > Listronotus > Listronotus oregonensis. Next base: position 70,613 of record JAHBCN010000147.1, read on the forward strand.
ACCAAATTTGGTCAAAATCGGAGTGGAGGCAACTTTCTAGACAATTACGATAAATATGTTATAACTAAAGCACGGAATATATGCAACAAGTTTTTGAAAAAATATGCGCATATATATGCATCTTTTTTCATAAAAATATGCACAAATATTGACTTTTATTACAAAATATGCAATTCAATATGTAATAAAATTTAATGATGTAATAGAACAAAATAGGGTGAAAAAAAAAGTACAATCTTCAAAAAATGGTTTTTATTTGGAAAAATAAATACACATGAGAGTGAAAAGTGAGAAAACGATAGTCAGATATTAGTTATGTGGTCAGATACAATTATTTACTATTTTAAAATGGTACATAATTAGTTTATAACAATCAAGATTAAATACATATACAAAGCACAAAAATAATACAAATATACAATTTTTCGTTTGGAAATACTATAAAAGGCATTGACAACAAGATACTTTTCGAAGTTTTCTAGTAAAAATGATTGTCTTCTATCAGTGAAAATATGTTTATACAAGAAAAGGTTCTTTCAACGTCTACTGACGTAATTGGACAATACTGAAGTTTTGGAAGTATACTATAAGGCCATGGTACATGTTCGTCAGAAGACTTATTTTCGTAGATATTTTTGACTATTTTAAAAATTTATACCCTTCATTCTTCGTTAAAGTCGCATCCGCTTTGCGCCTTATTTGATCTCCAACTTTACCCGGAACGTTGCCACACTAGCCAAAAAGGTGTCAATGGTACTAATGGACTCTCTTAAACTTAATTGTCCACTCTCTAACGATGTGATCATATCTGGTATAAAACCAAAATGAACTTTAATAAAAACTAAATCTCTAGCTACACTTGCACTTTGTAACAAGTCCTTGCTGAACTACACTCTGAGCGTCGTCCTCCAAGTCCAAAATTAAGTCTTTAACGGCATCAAAGTGTTCAGCGTAGAATATAGCTGCATTAATCCACGTTCCCCATCTGGTAATTACAGGTTCTGGTGGTAAACTAACTCCAGGCAGTCGCTCCCTATACATTTGCACTCTTAGAGGGGCTTTGATAAAGCTTTTAACACTTGAAATTAGCTTATTTACTAGCGGAAATGCTGTTCTGATGGTTTCTGCTACTCGGTTTATCCCGTGCAGAAGACATGAACATGCACCATATTGGGTAAAATACTTTAAGGTTCTGTCTCTTTCACCATATAGGGCGCGGCATCAGATAGAAGCACTAAGAACTTTTCTTCTGGCACTGGGTTTGGAAGAAAGAAGCGATAGAGACTGCTGTATGAATCTGGATACCGTCACATTAATGGTTTCTCCAACTGCTTCGAAGCTATTAGGTATGCGTTTGTAGAATTATTTTCTTCAAGTGCTCAATCATCAGATGTGCGATATATCTGCCACAACATCTGTACTTTCATCCACAACGATGTAAAGTTTTCTCGCCAATTAAAGATTTTATTTCCTGAAGGACTGTCTCGTAGACCCAATGAACATTTTTCTTTCTGAGTGTCGACTCATCGGAATGGTTTGGTTGCAATGCCTTTGTAGAAAACTTCTAAATTGGGGATGCTGAAGTTTTCTTAGTGGTATGTTAGCTGCCATCATAGTTTGACACAAGTCTTGTTGAAAAGTTCCTTTTCCGACTGAGATTTTGCACCCACATTTTGAAATGCGTTTTTAACACTCTGCTGAACTGGCGCACATTTCATTTTTGTAACCTTCGCGATATGCAGCGCTGTTTTTAAATGCTTGATCCACTTGAAACTTTTCTCACAAACAATTATTTTTGAACAGGCTTTGCAAAAACTTTTCTCCACTAAATTCTAACTCGGAAATACCCTTAATCCACGTCGCAGTTTTTACTATTTTCGCCATTTTTATTCGCCAATTAAAACTCACTCTGCTGACACACCAAAGGTTTTTGACAAACTAAAAATACTAACCTGAGTCTAGTTATGCCTACCCAATATTTATATGGTTATAACTTATAACCAACACCCACCAATATTTTAGGTTAAATTGCTTACTTTTAAAATATTTAAAGTTGATACTTTAAAAATCACTAAAATCAGTGTTACTAAACAAAAAGATAACGACAATCTTTACTGAGTCAAGTTTGCCTACAAGCTATTGACAATCTACCACCGGAAATTACATGGAACTTGACAGCAACACTTTAGTCAAATATCGTACAATTAACCGACAATAACTTGCACCGTAACTTTTTGTAGCCAAGGTGTCCTCAAGTTGTAAGAAATTTACTGCCGATTTTCCTACAACTTTGTAATTGATAACTTTTCCGACAGCTTGACTACAATTTGCGGAGGTAATTTCCCGATGGTTATCTGGGAGACACCTGCAAGAAAAAAAGCACCTGCCTACTCTCTTACATGAAAGAAAACTGGCAGAAATTTTAAAAATCCAAAGAGTGTACATGTGCAGATAGAAAAATTGCAGCAAGAAAAATTTCACGGAAGAAACCTTTTAAAGTGTGAAAAAACTTCATAATAGTTTATTTTATAATAGGATGTACCTACAGTGTGTCAGGATTTTGTTGTAACTGCAGAGTATCTCGGTTATTATTGGAAATAAAGAATTGTGGTTTTAGCGAAGTCCCGCTACTTTTTTTTAATGAAATGATTAATAACACTAAAAGGATTTTTTAAAAGGATTTGTTTTTGTTTTTGACATGCAGGATGAATATTTTTTAAATTTGGATCCCCCTCGTATTTCAGTTATCTTATACCTTACAACAAAAGTAAAAACTTTTATTACTAGGCATTTTTACGTGAAATCCAGTACTGTAGCTCAACTGTAACTAATGGGCACCTCCCCCTGCCCCGAAACTTAGGATGTTTTTCAATTACCGCATAAGAGCTGATCATGCTGCACAATGCTCAGCACTTTTTGTGCGTAAGTGCTCTTATCGAGGCATAATAGGGCTACGGATACATTTTTTGTTATCTGAGAGAACAAAAAGTAATCCAAAGCCCAATTATGCCTCGATAAGAGCATTTACGTACAAAAAGTGCTAAGCATTGTGCCACATAATACGCTTTTGTACGGTAATTGAAAAACACCTTTAATCTCTCACGCATGCTGTTCGTACGGCTGACCAGCAAGGCTGCTTCTAGGTAGGTATGTACTCGAAGGTTTAAATAGAAGAAAGTTTTGACTAACTGAGTATTTATCTGACAATATCCAAGTAACCGTTTTTTATTCTGTGGAATAACCCCAAATAACCTTTGATATGTCTGTGATAATCAGCTGATTGTCAAGAAGAGAAAAACGGAAAAACTAAAAATATACAAACATTAAAATTAAAATATAATGACTACAGCCCTTCAGCAACAAGTATTTGCTTTAGACGCACGATATAACGCACACAGAGCCCCGGAAAGCCCCAATTTTCGTAAGAACTACTGCTGTGCATCCAAGATTAGGTTTTGGTTGCCCAAATAATTATCATACATCAGTTTTATATATAAAATTCAGTTTTTACACCATTGTTTATATTACCGTCCTTTTTTTTAGGTACTCTTTATATTAGAAGACGAAGCCAACTTTTAAGAGAAACTCATAGAAATTCAGATCAATGGAAACAGTACCTTAAACTGAGATCAATGCTTCTACAACAACGTTACGGAAATCCAAAACTGGATTCAGCATCTGCTTCTAATTTGTCCCGTACTGTCAGTAGGGTAAGGTTTTTAAAGCTTTATTTATAAAAGTATATTATATTTGTTTTAAAACAGTGCTTTATTAGGCTGTAGGCTTTATCACCTACCACTGATACATAGGTAATAATTATACTATGGGTTTAAAGAAAAAGTTTCTAAAATATTTAATATTGTAAAGATAATAATTTACAATTTTATAAAAGTTTTAATTAAAATACTGCAAAATGGTAGTTAAGTTTATGTAGCTGCAGTTTTTGTATAAACATTTATTTGTATCCTGAAGTCAGTTTTGATTTTATAATATGAAATAAAACCCTGCCAGGCCATCCATTGCCACTGGCACAGACTTTTGGACTGCTAAAAAATGTTTGTGTTATAGTAATTTTTATTATTTATTTATGAATTTTTAAAAGATTGTGAATGACAACTTACAGATTTTTGTAGATGAAACTTAATTGAATACTTACTTGCTTAAAGGTCGGATGTTTCTATATTTATGCTGTAATTTTCATCAATGTTTAGAGTTTGGCTTTTATACTAGGTAATATTGTTGGTGCTATTTTAACATAAGAAACTAATAATATTTGGGTATTAAGAGTCTATATACATAATCTATTTCCTGTTATAAATAATAAAAATTACAGAGTAAAGTGAACCTGAAAATTTCCCCGATTTAAATGTTTTTTAAATTTTGCAGAAAAATGAAGACAGATAAATATTCTAATAAGTTGACTTGATTAAATGTTTAAAATTTAAGTATGTAGTAAAATAATGTGTTTTAGCTAGAAATAGGAAAAAAGTAATATTGTCTAACCGATTTAAAACCCGTAAAAGCATTATTAAAAAAAAAACTTGTCAACTTTAGAAAAATGTATTATCTTTTAGATGCTAATTTCATCCTGTTTGGATCAAAGCAGGTAATCTTTTTTATTTAAAAAATTTTATTACAGGCAAACCTTTATTTTTGGGCCGCAATTAGGCTATTATTTTTACCTACCTGTTGATTTGGGTGGCAATTGTCCTAGGCCAAAAAATTGTATATCAAAATTAATACTTCTTGTAAAATTTCGGTGATAAGGCGGCGTTTTCTTCAGTGCCCACAGGCGGCGCTAAGGTTAAATCCGGCCCTGCCTAAGCCACTAAACAAAAAAGAAATCAGTCTCTTGTCTCCAGGAAACAAGAAGTTTTTATCTCTTGCCTCGCCTAGTTTAAGATTGAGTTCTAAATTACTTAGCACACATCAATTAATTTTTATTTGTTTAGACCAGTGTATTGACAGAATCTCAAACGCCTATTGTATCTCCAAGAGGTGGTGTTGTTGTTCCCACAAAAGAGGCAGAAGCATCCAGAGCAATAGTGGGTGGAAACACCATAGCTGAAAATTATGCATTTAGTGGAGTCCATCATATATTTGATCAGGTACAAATAAAAGAATTTTATATTGTTGCTGTATAACATTAAATAGTGTCATCTTAGACGAGCAGAAATATTATGGAATGAAAGACATGAGGTCACCAAAAGGGCATTAAGTTGATTGCATTGATTTTGGTGGAATAATTGACAAACAGCGTCTGCGTCTACCATACCATAACCTAATTACTAGAAATTTATCTTCAACATTGGATTCACCTCTTAATATGCTTTATATTTTTAGCACTCAAAAGCGGTTACCATGGTTAAATTTGCAAACAATGACAGATCAAGGTTATGCTGCAGTTCTCTTGATGGTAATTTGTCAATCTGTGATGTAACAAGTGAACAACCCTGTGTCTTGGCTATTTTAAAGGGACATAAACAAGCTATACCAGGTTAGAATATTTTTATGTTCGTTTAAGTAACCAATAATAAGATTTTTTTGTGAAATTTATATAAATGAATTTAAAGGGAAATGAAGAAGTAACTAGTTAAAGAATAATATTAAAAACTAGAATTCTCATAGAGATAGTCTATTGATTAAATCTCCACACTAATAACACAAATGTCTATGTTTATATGACAAAATGTAGAATTTTGCCAGATAAACATAGACATTTATGTGATTATTCCCAGTGAGGGTGAAACATACGTCGCCGTCTTGGTCAGGCACAAAAATACTTATAGAAGTTTATTTTTGGTAATAAAATTGTGCAATAAAAAAAGTGGATTTTTTTTATTGCACAGATTCTATCCAAAGAAGAATATATCTGGTTATTGTTTCAGTCATAAAAAAATGTTTTATAAAAGCCTCCAATATGGGCAGCGACGGACCTTCAGCCAAGTCATGGTTTTAAAGTGACATTATGTCGGGAATAAAAATATTTTCTTTAATGAAAAAAAAAAAAATATATATATATATATATATATATATATATATATATATATATATATATATATATATATATATATATATATATATATATATAGGGCCTGCAGCTCACCTCCCGTCTTATATATCTTTTATTATTCACTGTAAAATTTTCATATCTTGCAGACTTTACCTTTAACTTACGGTGCATTTCAGAAAAATAATTTTGGTTATACAGGGTGTCGCAAAAAAGTGTGACGTCACGATGGTGCATTTTTTTAAATGGAACACTGTGTATTTTTTTATATATTTGGGTACCTCTTGTAGTCAACTATCTTCCTCCAAAATTTTGTCAACATCGGTTCAGTAATTTCAGAGAAAAAAAATAAAATATAAAAAAACTGTTTTGCACCATTGTATTTAAAAATGAATAAAAATACCCATAGAGCTTGATTAATAGAATCAAACAAGGAACTTATTAAGTAGGGTTATATCAGTCGCTTATGTCATGTTTGGTTAATTCGAACTGTACAGGGTGTCCAAAATTTAGTGTCAAACTCTTCAAATTTGAAAGCACTTTATTTTTCTTATTTTAAATATGAGCCCCTATATATTTTTAGGTCGTTAGATGTAGAATTAAAAAACAAACATTTTTCTAATTATAACCCTATCAAAATTCCTAACACATTAAAAGTTATTCGTTGAAAACTCATTTTTGCATGTATTTTAATAGTAATACTATTGAATAAAAATGATAGGTGGCTATGAAAAACAATTTATTGACATTAGAGTTTCCTAATAACGTTAATTATTACCTAGAAATTGGTTGAAGTTACATAAATGTTAGCCGAAAGTATTAAAAATTAAAAATTAGGTTTATTTAACATTTAATGGTTTTTTTAAATTAATTTTATTTCAATTAATAAATAATAATTATTTACTCGAATTTTTATATGTCAAACTAAGATTTTGTAAGTTAAATAAACTTCAATGTCAATAAATTGTTTTTCATAGCCACCTATCATTTTTATTCAATGTTATTGCTATTAAAATAGATACGAAAATGAGTTTTCAACGAATACCTTTTAATGTGTCAGGAATTTCGATAGGGTTATAATTACAAAAATGTTTGTTTTTTAATTGTACATCTAACAAAAATCTAAGAAAAATAAAGCGCTTTCAAATTTGAAGAGTTTGACACTAAATTTTGGACACCCTGTACAGTTCGAATTAACCAAACATGACATAAGCGACTGATATAACCCTACTTAATAAGTTCCTTGTTTAATTCTATTAATCAAACCCTATGGGTATTTTTATTCATTTTTAAATACAATGGATAAAACATTTTTTATATTTTATTTTTTTTCTCTGAAAATACTGAACCGATGTTGACAAAATTTTAAGAGGAAGATAGTTGACTACAAGAGGTACCTAAATATATAAAAATACACAGTGGTCCATTTAAAAAATGAATCGTGACGTCACACTTTTTGCGACACCCTGTATAACCAAAATTATTTTTCTGAAATGCACCGTAGGTTAAAGGTAACGTCTGCAAAATATGAAAATTTTACAGTGAATAATAAATGAGCTACATAAAGACGGGAGGTGAGCTGCAGGACCCTGTATATATATATATATATATATATATATATATATATATATATATAATATATAAATATATATAATATATATATATATATAATATATATATATATATATATATATATATATATATATATATATATATTATATATATATATATATATATATATATATATATATATATAACATATATATATATATATATAATATATAAATATATATATATATATATATATATATATATATATATATATATATATATATATATATATATATATATAATATATATTGCTTTATTTCTACCCACGTAGTCCTAAAATACACATTCCATAAGAGCGCTTACATAAAAAAAGTGCACACTTTCTGAATAACAAACAGACCCTATATATAACCCTTTTTATTACTTTCTTTAATAAACGTTTTTAAGCGCTTTAAAACGTATTAGGTCCTTCTTAAGACGTTGAAATATCTTTAGTTTTGATTGAGGGCGGTCTGGAAAGGTTTTAACATATCAGAGTCGCTGTATGACGATTTTTATCACTTTCGATGTGTTCTAATTATTATATTTTTCGTAATTTCCATAATATTTTCATTCTCTTATTTATCGTTAAGCACTTTATAAGGCATAGTTTTTAGAGTAAAAAGAACATTGAAAACATCTTATAAGAGTAACATATTTTTTTATAATAGACAAGACGTAATTAATGTACTTACTACAATGTACGGTTTTAATGAGAAAAAAATAAAGCAATTTGTCATTTAAAGAAAAAACGATTTTTTAAGTAATATGTTAAACATGACACCCCATAAAAAATGGGTATCATTGCATCTTAAAAATCATGTTTAGTTTCACATACATAATTTTAACAGGATTGTATTATAAACATAATGTTAAAATTTTTTACATAATTTAATGGGATATGGTTTTTTGTTTTTTTTTAGGATTTGATTGGTCAGCTAACAATGACCTCATAGCAAGTGTATCTCTTGATTCCACAATCAGATTATGGAAAGTTAGTAATTTCAGTTGCCTAAGGACATTCAAAGAACCAAACAATGCACAAATCTTATGTTGTATTTTTCAACCGAATAATAACAATTTAATTTTAACTGGAAATAACAGGGGTGAACTGCGAATTGTAAATGTTTCTACTGGTTTATTTTTAAAGAATGTCTGTAAAATTGGTGGAAGTATTTTAAGTCTTACATCAGACACCAGTGGAAAAATTTTGTGGGCAGGTAGGTACTTATGACTTTTTTAATTGTTATCCTTGATGATTTTTTAGTCAAAATTAAACAAAGCCACAATTAGTTTATTCCTTTTATGCTCTAGAACAACCCAGAACGACACCATAAGTGTTCCTTTTATATTACTGTCTTTCTGCAAAACCATTCCAAAAACGGTTCAAGAATGGTTCTAAAAGTTAAAAGGAATACAGGAAATAATTATATTCGTCAACAAAATGAAACGCTTATAATGTATATGATATTTATTTATAAGTGTTTGTTTTTTACTGGCATAATGTAAAATATTTTGCATAAATTATAAACTTCAAATGGTCACAAAGCAACATATTTATTGCTTGATTATTGGGTGTTCAAAATTTTTAAAATCCGAAGATTCCGAAGACCTTATAAGAAACAGGAACTGTGCATTTTGTTAATTTTTTTGGCTTCATTTTAAACGCTTGATAAAAACTAACAACACTTTTCTGTAGCCGTTTTTAAAGCGTAGAAATTGGGGTTTTATTTCAACGATTTCTCCCATCTCACCCAAGTTCCGTCAACTTTGTTCCAATACTGAAACATGCAGATATTGCATTTCACGGCATCTTTTAGATAACGCGGTAGTGCCACCACAGACCTTATACAGATAGGTAATAATTCTAAACTACCCCCAATTAACGTCTAGGTAATGTCATTCAGTCGGGACCTACAATCTAAAGTGGATGTTGAACCACACCCAACGGCACACAATGGCGGTTACCCATCCAGTTACTGACCATTTCAAAAAAAAACTTTTTTTTTTCTTGAACATTGAAAAATCTCTAGGGTATCCCTAAATAAAAACCCGGGCGCAGGATAGACTCATAATTTTAATATTTAAAGGTTTCATTTAAATAACATGGAAAAAATCTTTTTTATAGTTTGAACTTTTATTACTCAGAAACAAATTTCTGTATAGTAACAAACAAGTCAGTTTTTTTTAGGAAATTTAACGCTCCACAAATAATGTCCAAATAAAGATTTAGGTAAGGACAGCCGTTTCGAAGTTATAAATCCTCAACCACTGAATGTTTCCCAAATCAGACCCTCTTTAGAATATTGTTCTCATGTCTGGGGAATGGCGTCCCCTACAACACTTAGCATTCTGGACTCCATTCAAAAAAGAGCCGTTCGTCTTATTAATGATCCAACGCTCACAGAAAGGCTTCTTTTTCTTGCCCACCGTCGAGCTGTAGGGGATCTGTCGCTCTTCTATAGGTATTTTCACGGCTTCTGCTCAGAGGAGTTGGCCAGTATAATTCCTTCTCTGGCAGCTCCCAACAGAGCAACCCGTAGTGCAACTTTTATGCATCCTTTTACAGTTCAGTTAGAAAGGCCCCGAACTTCCCGCTTTCTTCGTTCCTTCATCCCTAGAGTGTCAAGACTATGGAACCTGCTGCCCGCAGAAGTTTTTCCTTCTCCTCCCAATCTCCAAAAATGTAAGTCCCGTGTGAACAAACTCCCTCTCACCACACTGAAGACACCCTCGGTATGTTAGTACTTAGACATCAGCCTTCGTGGACTGTCCCAAGATTTAAAAAAAAAAAATGTTTAAAATAATGGTATTATTTACTAATATGTGTATGTGATGAAATCTATTTATACTACTTATATATTATATATTTTCAACTTGAGAACAAAAATTTATAGCAAAATTAGATCAAAATATTTATAGAAAAAATTTGAATCCATAATATTTATATCGTATATAAAATTACTTTGCTTATAATAACATTATTTTATACAGATTTAATAATTATTAATGATTTATAAAATTGATTATTTATCGGTTATATATATATATATATATATATATATATATATATATATATATATATATATATATATATATATATATATATATATATATATATTATATTTTATATATATATATATTTTATATATATATATATATATATATATATATATATATATATATATATATATATATATATATATATATATATATATATATTTTGATATAAATTTTGTTACAAATTTATACATTTTTGTTCTGAAGTTGATTATATATGATATATAACTAGTATAAATCGATTTCATCGCATATATTAGTAAATAATACCATTATTTTAAGCAATTCAATGGTTGAGGCTTGGTAACTCCGAAACGGCTGACTTTACGTAAATCTTTGTTCAAGCCTTTTTTGTATAGCGTTAAATTTCCTACAACAAACTATCTTGTTATCAAGAAATTTGTTTCTAAATAATAAAATTTCAAACTTTAAAAAGCATTTTTCCCATGTTATTTAAATGGAAATAGAAAATTAAACATCGCCACCTTTTAATAATAAAATTAAGTGCCTATCCTGCGCCAGGGTCTATATTTAGGGATACTCTAGAGATTTTTCAGTGTTCTTTGAAAGAAAAAAAGTTCTTTTCTCTAAACACTCTAGTATATACAGAGTAATTAAGAACTTATTTCTAAAAATGTAATGGTAGATTGGTTATCAATCGTCCAATCGATTACAAAAATAAATTAAAACATGTTTTCTAAATTCTTTAATAGAGGAAACTTAACTTATTTGATTGATTGTAATGGTGCCTTGTGATATCCCCTATGATTGAATTCAGATACTTTAACGAAAGTCGCTACGTGTTGGCGATCAAATAATTGTCACATCGCTGTCATTACGTTTTTAGTTAATGACTAGCCTTTAGGCAGTAGATTTGCGTTATTTTTGTTTTAATACTGATACGTTTATTTTTATAGGTTTTTAATATCTCCGGTTCAAGAAAACAAAAATATATCAAACTTCTGTAAGAAAGGGTAATAAATACATTTTATATAAAAAATTATCTCTTAGTCGCTCCCGTACTTATTATTCATTATGGAAACTAATTTTATTTATTAAAAGAAAATAATACACAGATATTTTAAGAACAGAAATAGTTTTTAAAAAATGCAGGTTACACAATGTTATGGTTTTAATAACACTAGATTCTTGGACTTCCATTGTCTTTATTTGGTAATTGGTACACAAGGTTTCGCTTAGTGATGCATCTCCAACTATTTTTAAGTTATCGTTATCACTTGAAAACGGTTGGATATACAAATATACATCACTAAGATGTCCTGTACCAATAAACAAATAAAGACAATAGTAGTCCAAGATTCTAGTTTTAATAAAAAAAGTTGCTGAAACTCAGATTCAAATCGTTCCTACTGATGCAAAAGCTGTTCTAAGAAAGTTTTTAGTGCTGTAGTAACTATCATTAAAGATGAAGTAAAAAAAAAGTAAAAATCAAAAATGTAATGTAATTAAAGACGTATTTAAATATAATTAATGCATAATTAAATAGGCATAAAAGTCATTAAAATACAGCCAGTAAAAAATATAAAATTTACAATTAAATAAAAAGAATATTTATATTCAGATGTAGTAGCTATGTACAAAACATCCGTGATGTTAGATGGTATTTGGACAAAGTTGACAGAACTTAGGAAAAATGGATGAAACTTTTAAAAATCCTGCGACCACGGTACCTGGTAGTTAAGCTTTATAGAAGCCTCTTCAAGACTTATCCTAGATAAAAATTAGAAATAAGCACCAAAATATGTAACTTTGACACAACTTAACTTTCCCTTTTAGCGCTAAGGTTTAAAGAATTTTAATGGCGAGCTTTGAATTTTTTTTACGCTGTTTTAAGCAATATGGTATCCACTATATTTTTAACTTAGGTCCATGTTTTTAATTTTTAATTAAATAAAAAAAAACTTTTAGGAAATGATCGAGGAGAAATAGTATCGGTATTTTGTGAACTAAATGGAGGACTTTGTAAAACCAAAAAGATTACTGTGGATCCAAATTGTTACATAACGAATTTAAGTTATAGAGCATGGATTAGTAGAGAAGCAAGGGATCCATTGTTACTAGTTAATGCCACTGATAATTCTATGTGTTTGTTCAGGTAAAATTTTCTTACAATATTGTGGCATCCACTATTTTCTCTGTGGTCATTAATTATATATTTTTAGAGTGTAGATGTCCTATTATTTAACAGTTTTTACGTTCTGAAAATAGATAAATCTTAGAGTTATGCCATTAATACGATGATAAGAAAAAACTCTTACTCTCTGCTATGTACGAAATAGTTATTTGTGCAACCAGTTGGGAAAAGCACTATTTTTCGTAAAGAGCAGAATGTTGGTTATGAAAAATAGTGTTTCCCAACACATTTCATACAATATTTTTTTTCTAATTTAAAATATGATATGTTTCTTTTTAATTCCAGTTTTAACTATAAAAAACTTTTCAAAACTTATTGACGTCAAATATTTTACTTTTCATCGCCCGGTTGCGAAAAATTTTACTTCTTGTAACTAGTTTCACTTTTCGTAACTAGTTATGAAAAGTAAGATATTTTACAACGTCAATAAGTTTTGGAAAGTGTCACTTTAAAAGTCAAAATTAGAAAATAATATTTTATTTACTTTACGTTCCAAGTTTGATGGTTTTACTGATTCAGAAATGCCAAAAAAATTTTTTTGAAAGTTCTGGAAAAAAAAGCATGTGGATGAAATAATGTTTACCAGAACATGTTATCATATAATAAAAATAGTCTATGTTTCTTTATTTTGCTTATTTATCACATAATTTCGGGGTAAGCTAGTTTTAGTATTTTATTCTACAATTGGAATAGTTTTTTTGTTAAGCATAAAATAGTAATTGTAACCCTTATAACCTATTTTTAGTAAAGCACTTTAAATGTGCAAAGTGGCAAAGTAATCATAAGATGACAGTGTTACATTCACAATAAAATTGTCACTATAGTCCTGGAGGCCACCGCAAAAAACCAAGCCAATAAGAGATATGCATGAAACATTTTTTTTTATATTTCTATGAACTATAGTCAATTTAAAGCTGCACTACTAAAATCTTTTTTTTTTTTAATTATTACTAGAAAACTATTGATTTTAGGAAAAAAGGTATATATTTAAAATTGATTGTCTAAAAAAACTTTTTCAGTTTTTAAGATATTAGCGATTTAAATTTGAAATAAAAACGCAAAGATCTCAAAAACTAAAAGAGTTACAAAAAAATGTAATAAACAAAAAACATCTCTTTAAGTAAGCTCTATTAAAAAGGTTAACACAGTTTTAATAAAATAAGTAATAAAGGAGATATAAGCAAAAAAGTGATTTTGACCATTAAAAATTTTGCTAATAACAATATTTTTTTGGTACAAGTATATCAGCTCCAATCCATCCAAAAGTTAATTCAAAATGTTTTATTCCTTGAATAAAACAACTTGGTGCACGGATATTTTATTGAATTTTTTTGGTCCAATAACTGTACCCATTTCGATCCACTTGAAACTTTAACTAAAATAAAATTTAAAGTTTTATTTAATTGAAAAAAATAATAATAAGTGCCTCCTCTATCTGGCTATTATATACCTGGCAGGACGCTTAACATTTCTCGATCTTCTATGCTACGTTGTGTATAGCTCATCGTTTAAATATTTTTATTATCGATTTAAATAATAATAATATTAATAATTTGTAAAGACAGGTACTCGTTCAGAATGATCTTAAGAAAATTTTAATCATATTTTTAACATGAAAAACTTTTTTTATGTTTTTTTTTCAGTTGTATTAATGTTTAAACTTTAATTTGATTTTATTTTAAAGTAGTAAATAAATGGGTAAATATCATTATTTAAATAAAAATGGATTTAAGCCAAGAGGAGGTAGATAGCTTACATGTTTTTTTTTTTTTTGATTTTAAAAATGTGGATAAAATTTTCTCAAGATCATTCTGAACGAGTAACTATCTTTATAAGTTATTGATATTAATATTTAAATCGATAATAAAAATATTTAAACGATGAGCTATACTTATAGTAGCAGATGAGATCGAGAAATGTTAAGCGTCCTGTCACATATATAAAACCCAGATAAAGGAGGCACTTATTACTATTTTTTTTTTCAACTAAATAAAGTTTAAATTTTATTTTAATTAAAGTATTAAGTAGATCGGAATGGGTACAGTTATTGGACTAAAATAAATTAAATAAAATATCCTTGCCACCAGGTTATCCCACATTGCCTCGAGGCATATGTGTATAAGCTTGTTTCATTCAATAAATAAAACTTTTTGAAATAATTTTTTGATGGATCGGAGATGGTTTACTTGCTGGTACCAAAAAAATATTGTTATTAGCGAGACTTTTAATGGCCAAAATTTTTTATAGAGCTTACTAAACGGCATTTTTTTATTCACTGCATTTTATAGAGCTTACTAAACGGCATTTTTTTATTTACTGCATTTTTTCGTAACTCCTTTATATTTTGAGATATTTGCGTTTTTATTTAAAATTTAAATCGGTAATATCTCAAAAACTAAAAGGGCTTCAATTTCATATAAAAAAAACTGACGACCTTTTTTTCCTAAAATCAATAGTTTATTAAAAAAAAACGATTTATCACGATTTTTTTAAGGTAAAAAAAAATGCAATTTAAACCTGCTGAGCTGAGGCAGCAGTGCGGCTTTGAATTGACTATTG
The DNA here is from genome assembly GCA_019359885.1 of Listronotus oregonensis. Classification (NCBI taxonomy): domain Eukaryota; kingdom Metazoa; phylum Arthropoda; class Insecta; order Coleoptera; family Curculionidae; genus Listronotus; species Listronotus oregonensis. Next base: position 85,987 of record JAHBCN010000147.1, read on the forward strand.
TTTATAGTAATATAAAAGGGTTCATGGCTTGGTTTTTTGCGGTGACCTTCTGGACTACCAAAACAAGTGCCAAAATCAGGCGGCAAAAGGGAGTTGTCGACCTATTACTCTTAATTTTTACAAGTTGGCAAAAATTGCAGAAATACTGCACATGCCATACCGAACACTTCCTATAGAGTGGGGTTATTCATTAATTACGTAAGGATGATTTAGACGATTTTTGACCCCCCCTATCCCCATGTATTGGTACATAAGATTTTTCAAACCCCCCCTAATTCTTCTTACGTAAGATTCAATCTTTATCATCAATATATCTGAATAATACAACGTTGTTAGAAAAGGATCGGTTACACTAAAACTCACAGTTTGACGTAAATCAAAATTTATTTTGTTTAACAGATAATTTAGGTTATACTCGTTCATTGCAACCAGATATAGATTATCTTTATATTATTATAAGACAACTATCTAGTCTAAAATGGATGAAAATGAGCACATTTAAAATTTTAATAAACAATAAAAATTTGTAACATAAGATTCAAATCAAAGTGCACATTATAGAATAAAGAAAATCATTAAGCATCCGAAATAGATTTTTAATAATAAATTTCGACTTGCAAAATATTACGTAAGAATGGGTTTTATTCTCCTTCACCCCAGATAAGAGCATGTATAGATTTTCTTACCCCCCTTTCCCTCAGGAACCTTAATAAATGGCCATAGTATCAATATTTAAACAGTTGCGTAACCTTCTGTAAGTTAATTGGTTCTGTTAGCTATATCATTTAAAATTTCTGTAGAAGAATAATAATAAGTAATTTAAAGAATTTAGATTAAAAAAAACTGCTTTAAATTCTAACATGATTTCATCTTTTGATAACACAGCTCCACAAAAAAAAAGTTGAAAGTCCGAAAGATTTGACCATGTTTTTGGGGTCGCTGAACCCAAATCCGGGATCAGTTTAACCCTATCAGGTCAGGGTCAAGCGCATTTCAAGGTCAAATCTGCAAAATTATGCAGCCCAGTCAAAGAAATTGAAGATTTGACCATGGTATCTTTATGTTTTTGGGGTCGCTAAATCGGAATCCGGGGTCAGTTGAATCCCATTAGGTCAGAGTCAATGGCACTTTAAGGTTAAATCTGCAAAATTATTTGTAATCAAATTTAAAGAGTGTTTATTTATGTTTTTAAGATCGCGCAATAAGAATCCGTGGTCATATCTGTTAAATTATAATTTAGCAGATTTCACCTTAAAATATCATTTCAACATGACTCGATGGGGACAAACTGACCACGGATTCATATTCAGCGACCTCAAAAACATATGAATACCCTCTTCAAATTTAGTTGCGATTAATTTTGCAGATTTGACCTTAAAATGCCCTTGACCCTGACATGATGGGGTCGAATTGACCCCGGATTCGGATTCAGCGACCCTAAAAACATAGAAATAACATGTTTAAGTCTTTCGGAACGTTAGGTTAGGATCAAGGTCATTTCAAGGTCAAGTCTGTAAAATTAATCGCAACCAAATTTAAAGATTGTATAATTGTGATTTGACCTTGAAATGCCCTTTACTCTGACCTGATAAGATCAAACTGACAACGGATTCGAATTCAGTGACCCCGAAAATATAAAGATACCATGGTCCAGTCTTTCAAACCTTCAACTTTTTTTTTGTGGGGCTGGGTAATCTTTTAATATCACCACATTCTGGGATGTTACCAATGAACTCAAGGAACTCCAAGAATTTGTTGAATGAATTTTTTATACTTATTTAATAATTAAAAAGAAACGATATTGGCAAACTATTTTCTGTTTTTTAAACTAAAAATATATAAGTTTTTTTTTTATTTTCAGCGTTATTGACGGTGAAGGTGGATTACAAATCAAAAGAAAATTTCAAAATAGACATAGAAGACATATGGTTAGGTCAACATTTTGTCCGATAATGTCTTTTAGGCAAGGTGCATGTGTGGGTAAGTTAAAGTCGATACTAGACTAAAAGCTATTTGCAGATGGTTATTTTTGATGAACTAATACATAGCTTCTTTATTTGCATATCTTAAAGGTCTCTCCTCAACGCCAGTGTACTTTTAGTTTTTTAAGAAAGTTTTAAATTACCTCGTACTGTACCATTTAAACTAATTTTTGCTTCAAGGTAAATTACATAAATAGTTATATTGGTTGTATGTATTTTTTAAGTAAGAATTATAAGAAAATTTTTGACATTTTTGTCTTATTACCAAATATGTCATATTTTTATAAGACTTTGTTTCGTTGGTGTCATTAGTGATGTATGATTGACAGGTCATCATTTAATCTACGCGGGAACGGCGGAAGCGGTCAGGTGCTAGTAGGGTTTTTGGGATCGCTGATTACCATGAGAGAATAGGTTAACCTCCATCACGTTAGGTCAAGGTCATTTGAAGGTCAAGTGAAGAAAAAAATTATCAGAAAATCTGGAAAAATTGATGCATATGGCTAGATTTAAAGTGTAAATAAACGCCGAATTCAGATTCAGCGACCTCGAAAACATATGCATGAATTTTTACCAGATTTTTCCGATGGTTTTTTTTTACTTGACCTTTAAATGACCTTGAACCTGACGTCACTTTTTTAAAATATCAGGTGAGACATATTGCAACCAGTGACGTGGGAACAGAGGGGTGGTTAATTTATTAGGGTCATATATTTTTTCGCCGAGTGTATTTTCGCTATCTTTAAAATAAATTATGTTTCTTGAACATCTTTACGTAAAAAAGATTCCCTTGGTATAAAGTCGTATAGTCGACGGTTTTCGAGATAAACGGACTTGAATGCTCAGTTTTTTTTTTAATAATAATTTTATTAATAAAAATACCAACAATAATCTCCGCGGTTCAAGAGCGTTACCATTTGCTTTTCCATACAGAAAATTTATTTGTGCCATTTCTTGAAATAAGTAATTATTTATTTTTTAGCTTTTTAGTGAAATTCTCAAATAGTAAAAACACACAAGTTACAATAACGGGTTGTTCAACTAAAACTTCAAAAAGTGACAAAGTGAAATTGCTTATTAAACAAGTTCAAATGCATTTAAATTAAGCCAACTATAATTTGTTGCGAAACGCTTGGTATTCTATGCGTTACATTTTTAAATGAAGTTTTTGGTGGAATCCACAGGTAAATTAAAAAATGTACCCAATGTAGTAGGTACCAGTAAATTCATTTTTATTTTTATTACATAGCCTGTTTACTGTATTTACGCACTGCAGTCGTCCTTTTAAGTCCGTTCATCTCGAAAACCGTCGACTATACGACTTTATACCAAGGAAACCTTTTTTACGTTAAAATATTCAAAGAAACATAATTTATTTAAAAGATAGCGAAAATACACTCGGTGAAAAAAAAAATATGACCCTAAATAACTAACCACCCCTTTGTTGATATTTTCAAAAAGTGACCTCCAATTACTCTAACTTAAACGTAGAAGGTAATTCCTGGATTGTAAGTAGATCCTAATAAATTAAATAAAAACCACTTTTATGACACCATCTTTAAGGGCCTGTAGCTCCCTCTGGAGGCATTTCCGGACCTATGTTAATATTTTTGTTCATATCTTTTTATGTACCTTCAAATTTTTCATCGTCATTTCCGGACACCCTATATTTTACTACCATATTTGCCAAAACGTTTTTTCAATATACATAACTTATCTCTACTCGAATGATAAATTTCAAACAATGCATGTAATATGTAGTTTTTCAAAAATACTTGTTTTGATTTGTATAATTTTATTTGGGAAGACCAAAACATAAATCAAGGCTATTTATTTCTTAAATTTAAGGTAGTAACGAAAAAACGATACTTTCTGATAAGATCGTCATAAAAATTTGTTTGGTAATAGATACAAAATATTGATATATAAATAAATCCAACTTGTGATCTTAGAGCTAACATGCTTAATGCGGAAAAAAAAATGTTTAGTTTATTTTTGCTGAACATTCCCAAGATATAATCGGCGCAGTCTAGGGCATAATATATTATTACTATTTTTTTACAGTAACCGGAAGTGAAGATGGAAGTATTTATTTTGTTGATGTTGAAAAGATAGGAAACAAGGCAGTCATGAATACCCTACAAGGTCATTCCAGCACTGTTCTAAGTATCAGTTTTAATTATGATGAATCCTTGTTGGCTACAAGCGACCTAGAAGGACTGGTTATTATATGGAAGAGAGGAAGTGAATACTAAACACACATATAAACTAAATTATTTTTGTAAACCTAAAAATGCTATTAAAAACCTAGACATTACGTATATACAGCTTTAACTATGTTATCTCTTTAGTATTGACGTTTTTGTAAAACACAAATATACTCATATGCCTGTTTTATTTTCTCACTATAAATGTATTTTTAAATTTAGATCTGAATTGTTTTTAATGTGTATACATATTATAAAAAGCTTAGTACTTTGTAAGTAATAGAAAATACAATTAAAAAGATATTTTTAAAACCTGATTATTTTTTGAGGGTATCCCGTAAGCATTAAAACATTCTGCCACCCAATCTAACCATAGCCCGAAAATCTGAAGAAATCAAATTCCATATGGCTATTTTGAGTGGCATAATGTTACTACATGCGCTAGATCAGGGATCAGAATTTCGAGACATTCTGTCGCATAGAGAGTGGCTATTTACAGGGTCAGAATGTTATCGCATGGCCTGCATTCAGGGCCATAATGTTTTAGGTGATAGAACATAAGTATTATGTTAAAAGAAAAATTATTTGGCTTTTCTCCAGAATAGAGATATTTATATATTATTATTTAAAAAATTATACTTTTTTTAATAATAATATATAAATATCTCTATTCTGGAGAAAAGCCAAATAATTTTTCTTTTAATTTGATATTCCCAGAAATCAAAATAAACTATAAAAACCCATAAGTATTATATTGAACAAACAATAGTTAGAATATCTAACTGGTTATTGTACGTGTTGTAAAATTCAGAAACTTAAATTTTATTTTAGTAATTGATAATTTGATATTTGTATATATCAAAATGGTCTAGGGAATTAGAATAAAATTTTTCCAAGGATGCGAGATTATTTTTTGCAGATATTACTAATATGAATGCAACAACACCTTATATTTGGGACTATTCTAGCCATCATGGATATTTTATTTTATTAATCCTACAAAAAAGTTGCCGCTTTTATGCCTTTCCTTAAGAGCTCCCTTTAATCTTGACAGTTTTAAAAAAAATTATTAATATTATTGAAATTCAATGAAACTCGGCATTCAAGATGCCTCTACATCTTCTTTTTGCATGTCAAATATCGTCCTTCCTTAAGTGATCTTAAATATTGATTGGACCCTTAGAAAAATAGTGGTCAATAACACTTCAGAGGTTTAAAAAAAAAGAATCTTAATAATTATAAAATAGATGTATATTAAAAAATATATAAAATAAACATATATTAGTTTACCTTAATCCAATAATAATGAAACAGACAAGTGCGGCAGGCCGTTCCGACATTATGCCACTCAAAATAGCCACGTCGAATTTGATTGGTCAGATTTTCGGGCTATGGCTAGATTGGGTGGCAGAATGTTTTAATGGCTCCCGGGACTCTATCTCTATTATTTATAATTTTAATTTAACACTGAAACTTGGCCTCCGTGCGACATTTTTAGTTGCGCGCTCGGAGTCAAACCCGAGTACGTCACACTAAATAATTCTTTTTAAGGTAGTAAATATTTATTGAAATTTTTTTAAAAAAATATGGTATATTTAGAACACTTCAAAGAGTTTATATCTGTTAAAAATTTAACTTAAAGTTAATTTTTCAACAAGTTAGACAATAGGGTCCTTGCACATTTTTTTTAATGATGTCGTTTGCACTATTATAGACCGTTCTTCAAAACCTACTACTTCGTTTTTTCTTTAATTCGCTTTTTTGCCGATATTTCGATTTAATAACCGAAATTCAAAGGTCCGCGAAAACGCTTTCTGTTAGGTTACTTATAAATGACGTCATTTATGGTAAATGTCTGCGTTGCCAAATAGCCTAGTAGTACAATTTTTGGCATTGGTACAATGACACAGTGGAGATTACACTAGATGTACGCATTGAACTGGGCGGTTTTATAACCTCGCTTTTGCAATATTTGTTTTCATTTTATCGTTGCTCTTGTTTTGTGTGATTTGTATTGGATTTTTACGGTTGTGTCTCAAAATGAGTAAAGTTTACCGTTGGTGTATAATTACTCATTGCAAAAATAGTCTATTAATATGCCTGGAAAGACTTTTTGTTCAAGTTCCATCTGATAAGGCTTTAAGGAATCTATGGCTTCAAGCAGGGGGACGTGATCCTGAAAGGTTATCTTCAACATCTAGTTTGTTTGTTTGTGAAGATCACTTTGATGTAAGTATTCTTTATCAGTTTTATGACAGTAATACGAGCAGAGATTTTTACACGAGTTCATTTCTCATCTCACAAATCAAATAGGTATTTCAAGTTTTTTGTCAAACAGTACAATTAAGTTGGAGATTTGGCAAATTATTACCTAGTGATGACGCTATCCAATCAGAATCGTTTTAGAAAATTTGAATTTTTAGTACTTTTATTTTTGAAATATCTCAGAAGTTACTTTATTTATCAGTATACTAATTTACACACGCAATTTTAGACCCATATTTAATCGAACTACATAGAAATTATAAACATTTATTTTGCGTGCAAGGACCCTATTGTCAATTAACAAAACTGTTTTAAAATTTGGTATTTATTGTACTTAAAAAAAAATGTTTAAATAATTGTCGTAAAAAAATTTTGCTTCGTTGAGCCCTTCTTATATACATACTAAACAAGATCAAGCGTAAAAGTTTTAAAAAATTTCGTTCTTTGTTTATAATAATTTTATAACTTTGACGATATTACTCTGATTTTTTATTTTTTGTCAAAGTTTTAAAATTATTATAAACACAGGATTTTTTTTAACTTCTATGGCGTGATCTTGTTAAGTATGTATATAAAAAAGGCGCGTAGGCCAATTTTCAGCGTTAAATTAAAATTATAAATGATGGAGATAAAGTTTCGGGAATCGGGACTTCTTTTTTGGAAATTTTCTTCTTCAAGGATCATTTTTGCAACTTCCGCTATCTCTTATGGTTTTTAAATTATTATCAAAAATCGAAGGGGCTTTTTTTGTAAGTAACAATTGCAATTTTAATTGGCAGAAAAAATCCTCAAAACGCCTTTCTCAGATTTGCATTCCGCGTCGAATAAGCTATTGCTCATATTTTTTAAAGCCTTCTAACTATTTTTCGCAAGAAACACTTCTTGACTAGACTATATGTTGTTCACTGTGTAGTGCTATTAACCTACGACTTTTAACTCTTGTAACTTTGTAGAACTTTATTATTAAGAGTTTGTACAAGTCAAATGAACTAAACAAGTTTAAGAACAAGTATAAGTAGACTCTTACTGATAAAATACCACACATACGATAAAATAGAGTCCGATTTAAAGAAGAAAAGGCTAGGAACGTCATACCAAAAGAGTCCGCGATTACGCCTTTCTCTTTCTACGCTCCTCCCATACGTTATTAAATTTGGAACAGAGCGACGAGAACGGGAATAATTTTAAAGTGAGAGAGAACAACGCATGCTGATGACGCTGATGGCCTTTTCAATTTTAAATCGGACTTTACATATTTGTTTCACTTTCTGTTTAACTTATACAAATTTGTTTTCGGAGAAATCACAAACTAGTCAGCGCCAATAAGATTTTACACATATGTGTAACCATATGTGTGACCAGTTGGAAACCGGTTACCTGACTGAACGGTAATACCTAATTGGCGCTGATTAGTTTGTGATTTCTCTGGGAACAAACCTTTAACACATTCTGCAACTTGGGTCCCCATTATATGAGCCTATCTTGTGCAGGTGTCCTCTTAGGTTATCGTGCCCTGTTAGCAACCATACTGTTATGCGAAGTTTTTTCCTATTTTGTCTGAGTAGTTCTTCCTTCGTTTTTTTGGATGGGCCCCTTATAAAGCCTTTTCCATGTCTTATTCTACTGAGGTCCCGGTATTCCCAGTGTTTCTTTTAGATCCATTCCCTGGTTTGCCCTTGTGCTGTACTTTTGGTCACTCTAAGGGCAGGTTCTGGTCCAAAATATGGTGTGGATGAACCATGTCTCGCTAGCTCATCCGCTTTTTCGATCCCTTCTATTCCCGAATGTACTGGTACCCACAGGAGAGTTACCCTGTTGCGTTCTTCCAGGACTTCCAGTTATTTTTGGCATTCCCATGTTAGCCAGCCAGATAAAATAATACTAAATATTTGGGCTAGGGACCTTATTTATTTAACCTCCATTTAAAACTACGTCGAAACGTGCGTTGCAGCATTCCAGAGAATAAATTTTTACCGGGCATACATTGAACGCACGTTAAATAAACCGAGTGGTATGATGCGCGTCGGATTCGGTGACCCCAAGTATGCTACAACGCATGTTGAGACCTCTTGTCGAGAGTTTTAGAAAATCAGGGTTTATTATGGAAGTAATCGCACGCAGCGAAGTTCACGCCTTATTTTCAGTAGTTTTTCTTTTTTGTTGCAAACTACGGTTGATCCAGAAATATTAATCGACATACGGAGGTAATTAAAAAATACTTTACAGGTTTTTTCTTAAAGTTGGATAGATATAAGGGTGAATCGTGTTTTTTTTTCTACGGTTACGCCTGACATACAGAAAGTTGTATAAGAATAAAATAAAATGTTTTTATTAAAAACAAAAAGAATTTTGTAAAGTGCTTTCACCGCCCCCACCACTTTTACAGTTTGTGACGCCACCGCCACATGTGATGTACATGTGGCGGTGGAAAAATAGGTTTGATTAATTTTGCTATTAAACATTAATATTTTCATTTAATGTAATAAACATGTTCTAAGGTCAGGAATTTTTGTTTTTTTTAATAATTTGTGAAAAATTATTCTCCGCTCTCCAATGAATCAAATAACAAATTGCCTATTACTTGTTGCTTGATTCATTGAATTTTTTTACAAATTATAAAAAAACAACCTGACCTTAAAAAATGTTCATTACATTAAATGTAAATATTAATGTTTAATAGTAAAATTGATCAGACCTATTTTTTCACCGCCACGTGCGTCATATGGAACAAATAGGAAAAGTGGTGGGGGCGGTGGAAACACTTTACAAATTCCTTCTTGTTAATTATGAAAATATTTTGTTTTAATCTTATACAACTTTCTTTGTGACGGGCGTAACTGATTTTAGAAAAAAAACTCGCTCCACCCCAGTGGATATAGCATATCAAAATGACGATGTACAAATGGTTCAGTATTAATTGGATGCAGCCAGCATTTCCTTTTTTATGTCATTTTGCTTTTCTGATAACAGATAGCAAGGTAACAAAAAAGGTGATAACTCCAAAATAACCTTCAATTTTGTTCGAACTTAGGACTTATGAAACGCGTTTTCCATACGTCTGCTCGTGTGATAACTCTTACAGCGTTTAAAAAACGTAGTGCTGCGCGTTGCAACATTCCAAAATGGAAAATTTCTCCGGGCACACATTGAACACACGTTAAAGTCTAGGGTCAGGCATCACCAAGTCAAGGCAAACCAATAGAACGGCGCAAAATGGCAAGGTAAAGCGACTCGCATCAACTCTCTTCGGTTGTAAAAGTATTGTGCATTACACTCTCGAAAAGTACACTTTTTCGTTAGAAGGATGCTCCTGCAACTCATCCTAAACTGCCTATTGGGACTGTGTCCATTGCCGATCTTGTATTGTAAATTACAGGCCCACAAAAAAATAAAGTGGTGTGTGCTGGGTGTCGGACTAGAATTCTCTGGAGTATTTTTTTCCGCTGAACACGAATCTGAAGTCAAAATTGGAGGTCAAACAGCAAATAATCGAGAAAAGGCGTAATTTCAGATAATAACGATTTTTTATTACATAAAATGTCAATATCTTAAAAACTCTAAAAGAAAAACGAAACTTTATATAAAAAAAACAATGTATTCCTAAAAGACCCTTAATTTAAGTTTTATAATATTTTTGTCTAATTGCAACATTTTTTAAGTGATTTGGGATTCAAATAAACAAAATAAATGATTTATTATTGGAAAAATTATTTTATATATATATATATATATATATATATATATATATATATATATATATATATATATATATATATATATATATATATATATATATATATATATATATATATATATATATATATATATATATAATTATATTTATAAATTATTAATGGGACTGTGTCCATTGCTTACGATCTTGTATTGTAAATTACAGGCCCACAAAAAAATAAAGTGGTGTGTGCTGGGTGTGGACTAGAATTCTCTGGAGTATTTTTTTCCGCTGAACACGAATCTGAAGTCAAAATTGAGTCATAACAAAATAATCGAAAAAGGCGTAATTTCAGATAATAACATTTTTTATTACTATAAATTCAATATTTTCTAAAGAAAAACAAACTTTATTAAAAAAACAATGTATTCCTAAAAACCCTTAATTTATTTTATAATATTTTTTTAATTGCAACATTTTTTAATGATTTATTCAAATAAACAAAATAAAAGATATTATTATTGTGTATGTAATGTATATATATATATATATATATATATATATATATATATATATATATATATATATATATATATATATATATATATATATATATATATATATATATATATTATATATATATTATTATATATATATATATATATTATATATATATATATATATATATATATATATATATATATATATATATATATATATATATATATATATATATATATATATATATATATATATATATATATATATATATATATATATATATATATATATATATATATATATATATATATATATATATATAATATATATATATATATATATATATATATATTATATATATATATATATATATATATATATATATATATATATATATATATATATATATATATATATATATATATATATATATTATATATATATATATATATATATATATATATATATAGGTATAGGGTGTTTGGTAAGTAGGGCGAAAAATGAAGACCCGAATACATTTATTAATTCCGAATCAAAAACCAAGAATACTTTTTTTGCAAATTTTCCTTCTTTTCCAAGATATTTCACTATAAAGTTTTGCCAAAGGAAAAAAAATAATTTTGTTTACGTTTTTTCGTAATAATTTCTTAACTAAATGACATAGAGGTACAAAATTGGGGATTTGGGGGTTCTTTGAGGTAAGAAATTTAAAATCGTCCATACTTTTAATGTTGCTGGTGGAGGGCGCCAGCTACGGCCTACCCTACTTGTTTTAGATGGCATAACTTTTTTTAAGCTTAGTATATTGACCTGTTTATTAAAAAAGAAGTTACTATAATTCCCTCTGCATCAAAAATGTAGACCCCATTTAGGTCTGTAGAAGCAACTGTTTTCGAGATAAATGCACTTTAAAAGACCCCGCAATTTTCCTATGGAACACTGGTTTCGACAAATTATTTGCAAACTTTGCAAAGTAAAAGTGTTTAACACGATGATCAAAAGTCTCCACGGGCCTAAAACCCAAAAACCCCTCTAACCCCCCCCCCAAAATCGCTCTCAAAAGTCGTTAAATCCCTAGTGACCTTTAAGGCTGATTTTGGGGGGGTTAGAGGGGTTTTTGGGTTTTGTGTCCGAAAAGACTTTTGATTAGCGTGTTAAAAACTATTACTTTGCATAGTTTATTTTTAATAAACAGGACAATATACTAAGCTTAAAAAAGTTATGCCACCTAAAACAAGTGGAGTAGGCCGTAACTGGCGCCCTCTACCAGCAACATCAAAAGTATGGACGAATTTGAAATTTATCGCCTTAAAGAACCCCCAAATCCCCAATTTTGTATCGCCATTTCATTTAGTTAAGAAGTTATTACGAAAAAACGAAAACAAAATTAAAAGTTTGACACCCTGTATTTTAGTTATTATCAACTTTGGGATAAGGCAAATTTACGTTAATTGCATTATTTCGACCTAAGGAATCTGCTGTTGCTCTGTGTCTCATTACTTCTGGGATACCCTGTATAATCATAGTCCAAACATTCTGTGGTATGTAGCAGGTTTCTGCTGATAAATGCACCGTGTCGGTTTTTTGGGGTTTCTCGATTTTTTGCTGTTTAACCGCCAATTTTGACTTTAGATTCGTGTTTAGTGGAAAAAAATATTCCAGAAAATTCTTGTCCGACAAACACAGCACACAACACTTATTTTTTTGTGGATCAGTGTTATTAGTAATGTAATCCCTTAGCCAATCTTAATAAGTTATTGCCCTTTTTTAAAAATCTTGACTGTTATAGTAAACATTTAGCTCTATAAATTAAAAGCTAAAAAATTAAAAAAATCATATTTTCAATAAAACGTTTATTCATAACTTACTACGACTAACCTTTTTATATAATACAAGTACTCCTACACACTACTAATACAAGAATTAATAACCAATCACATTACTTAATCCGATACGGACATAAATATATCTACAATTACAATTATCTACAAAACTTAAAATCTTAAACGTCTTTAGAAATATAGTGCAATCTAAAAAGCAATCAGAAAAGACATTAAATTTTAACAGTTGACAGGAATATATAGGGCGTTGATATTTGCCTTACTACACTCTATAATCTGATAAAATAAGTCATAGTTACAGGAAAAGTATTATATGGATACAAAATAAAATAAAACATTTTTTGCATTTTTAAAATCGAGAATTTAACTTAACCCATTAAAGGAATTATTTTCTGATGTTAAAACAATTTTTTTTTTTCGATTTAACAAAGAATTTAGATTTTAGAGAATAAGCACGCAGAAAGTCCATTCATTTCGTTATTTAAAAAGTCAGTTTAAAATTCTTGGAAGGCTGTGATCTAAGGTCATTAAAAAATAAATAATGCTTAAGAAAAAAAATAAATTAGTTCTGTCCAAAAATAATAATTTTGATCATTATAAAACTAAACTTGCTAATTTGCTTTTTCTTATTTAAAAACTATCAAATGTTAACTTCTTTTCTGATTGTATCATAGAAATGTGTACACATTAATATTATGTATTGGCAACATTTTAGTATTATGAAAACATTACTGGGTCCCAATATAAAAATTAGACACTAAAGTCTAGCAAAATTAATTTTCTCAATCTACGATAAGTTTCTCTTTGCGACCATCCTACTAATTATCTGGACGTAACATTTCGGTTTGTACTGATTCCAAAACTAAGCATATTATTTTATCTTGGTCTTAACATTTTATAAAAACATATTTTTTAAAAATCACTGCACTTTACTAAATATAAGGTATACAAAGATATGACCCCTGTACATGTTATCCAAAAAAGTTAAAATAAAAAATGTTTGTTTCAAAACACTAATTTTATTGACAATATTGATAAATATACAAAGTGTATTTAATACAAAGTCACCAAGTCAGTACATTGTCAAGTAAGTTATTTTTTAAATAGAACAATCTGTATATTTTGCCACATTATAACTTTTTATTTAATTCTACACACGTCAATTTTATTGCTAGTTTTTGAGATAATTAAATAAGTATCTAAAATAAACCGAAATAACTTACCTACCTTTTTTAGTAGTTCTTACAATGAAAGGTAATGAATTAAATGTTATCACATTATTTGTCACTCTGACAGTGACAGAATTATTTTAAAATAATTAAAACGAAAATAGTATTTTGTTAATGTTGATATGCGCTCCGCCACATAACTCCCAGATTATATCTAATTTTCTCGCCAATAGATTTGGGAAGACCTGGATCTGAAATAGAGGAACTCTCAGGTGACAAGCCCGGTCACCTGACTTAACACCACTGGATTTTTACTTGTGGGGATATTAAAAGGGAGAAGTTTATACCGAAAGGCCACATAATTTAGAGAATATAAAAAACAAAATTACACGTGCTTGTAAAGCTATTCTAAAAGAAGTAATAAGAAGCTCCTGTATTATCACTGAGCTTAGCGTAGTCAAGCGTGCGCCGACCGGAACGGGCGAATCCGTTTCGAAAGGTGCCCCTGAAGTCACAGGCGCCTGTTTCACGAGGAAGGGCTATTCCATCCCGAACAAGCAGGTGTTTACGAAGGGATCCCTGAATCCAAACAGAAGGCGGACAGAACCTCTTTTGTAGGGGGGTTCCCTGGCTTTAAACTGAAAGTTGATAGAACCGTTATCATAAGGAAAGGCCGGAGATACGGCCTCAGAAGGTGCATCTGGTTCCTGTAACAAGGACTTGGTAGCTACCCATGTCACTATACCGGGAGAGGAGGGCATGACGGATCTAATCGTCTGCTCGTCATGCTTTCCAGAAGACAGGGACACCAGAACACATATTGTGCTCGTGTCCGGTAGCGGCACGAGTAAGAGGAGATGTAAGAACTCTCTCCCAATTTGATATCCGATTCATTAGAAGTCCAATCCTATTGAAAGGAATATAAATAGGCGTGAGCCACAATAGACCGAGCGGTCGCGGTAGAGGGCGTAAAAAGTTCACTCATTTTAAACCTATCCCAACCTACTACATTTTTAACGTAGAATTAAAAAAAAAACAAAATTTGGCAAAATGTACCAGGCGTTCCATTTAAAAAACTTACCCAGCAATGAAAACTTTGTTTTTGGGACATATTTACCAATACTGTCAATAAAATTAGTTTCTTTTTCAAACAAACATTATTTATTTTAAGTGTTTTTTTTGTATTATCCACAGGAGCGAAGTAATTTCGTGTATACATAGATTTGGGACACCCTGTATACTAAATATACCGAGGATCTTATCCCAGGTTGTATACCCTACGAGTATCACAAGTATAAATGTGATAGTCACCTTGGTTTCGCTTCACCCAATGGGGATATTATTATATCATAGGTTATCCAGACTACATACAGAGTGATTCATAAGGAAATGTCAATACTTCAGGTCCAAAAATAAACATAAAAGTCTATACAAATATGGTTCCGCAAGGCCTTCGTTTCTGAAATACTAGGGTGTTAAAGTTTTTATTTAAATTTTCTATTTTTTAAATAAAATTTATAATAATGTAAATATTGGAGTAAAAATTGGTATCCAGAGATTTTTTGGTATGACGGATTCGAACCTAATCTTAGTACGGATCTTAGTTGTAGGGGTTGCCACCTACACGTCTTTTTACTATTTTAAACAATCACAACTTTTTGGTACGGCCCTGTATTAGATTTTAAAGTAAATTAAATAATTGTTTTGTCATTTTTACGTCAACAAGGTATACCTGTTAAAAGTTGATATGAGCAACCCTTTTCGAGATATTTGGATTTAAACAAATTTCGACCATCTGATATTATTATAGCAAACTTTTAAAAAAATTAAACAAAATGTATAATTAAACAATATGTATTTTAATTAAAATTAAAATTATTTTTCCTAAATTATGTTCAGCAAAACATAAGGTAGGTTTCATAATTTTCATCAAATACACATAAAGTGCCTATGCATGTACTTTAACACCCTGTATTTCGGAAACGAAGGCCTTGCGGACCCATATTTGTATAGACTTTTATGTTTATTTTTGGACCCTGACTACGTACCTAAATTATTGACATTTCCTCATGAAACACCCTGAATATATATTTTTTCTTTTTTGCAATATACCTTAAACTAAATTTTGTTAGTTATGGTCCGTAATTAAAAAAAAATATAATGCTACTTGATTAAATCAAATTCCATATGACCAGATAATAATTACGTAATTTTGAATTTCATATTTTAAAATATTTTTTTTTAATGTTTTTAACTACTCAGCTTTGGCCATTTACTTGCGGACATAAAAGTTTTGTAAAACGACGGTTGTATATAAAAGTAATTCGGCTGATTGTGAGAATTCAGTTTTCTGCAACTTGTTCTACTATTAAAATTGCTGAATTTTGGATAAAAAGGTAAATTTAGTTTAGTTCAGTTAAATAATTGATAAACATGTATAAATAAAATATGAAAATAGTTGAGGGTAGCAATATATGATACGAATTTTCGCTGAAGCTACCAATAACTTTCTGTTATATAGTATGTTTGCTGTCATACCCCGAATGCTCACTGAGCATCGAAAGGAACAGTCTGGGATAATGGGTAAATACACGCTTCAGATTTAAATTTAGGACTTTTTATAGGATAAATAATTTAGGAGTGGATATAATTAATGTAGTCTTCGGAAAACCAGGCTCTACGGAACGGATTCTGAAAAACAATTATTCACCAGCAAAACGCGCTCGATCAAACGTAGAAATCAATCAACTATTTGCAAATATTATTGACCATCATTTTTGATCAAAGGTTTCTTTATACAGGGAAGTATACATACAATCGCTGGTGCCTTTAAGAGTGACCTTTTTTAAACAGTGTAGAATTATAATTTAAAGAAAAGTAATTTACGTTCTATCCATAAGCGTGCGCAGGGTAAAGCTGGTGTGGGTGCCGAGGTAATAATAATAATAATAATAATGAAGTGAATAAAACTGGATACGATACATTTTATACATTTGAATCTAAGGATTGTAATTTTTAAATCGAATCTTATCATATCATAATTTTTATATTTTAAATACAGTAATCTTTTTCAGACTAGTGGGGGTGCCACGGCACCCACTGTGCGCACGCCTATGTTTCTATCCATATCAGTAATTCATTCTTATTGTTTTAATGTGTTTTGTTTTTATAAAAAAGACGTATTAATGTATTTTTTTCTACTTTAAGTATAAGTTAAAATAGGTTAAATTTTAATAGTGATGTACAGTTTTTTTATTGTGACATTTTTAAATACACCTGCATCAAAATAAAATGACAATGCTAAATAAAAGAAATGTCTTCAAATTTAAGATAACTCTTTTCTGCAAAAAAATCTATTTTTTAGCACAACAAATTTTCCAGAAGATGATTCGGCCTCCAAAGTTAAACAAGAATATTATTAGTTTTAAAAAATAATAATGTATTCTTCATAACATTGTTTAAATCATCATCTTTGGCGTTGGCTTTCAAATATATTTTTTTAGACTGCTTCGATTTTGTGTAACCATTTGGATAAAACTTTCAGTTGCCAACAATATTAGCCACATCTTACATTACTTAATTTACGTTCTTGCGCAATAACTTTTAATGTCCGTCTTAAGTTGCCTTATCAAAAATTTTGCAAAAAGAATAATCTGAGATCGTTTTTCCTTAGTTTTTTTTATAAAAATAAACCAAAACCATTTTAAAATATTTTTATAAAATCTACTAACCTAGGATAGGTATTCTAAGCAGATCAAAACTTAAAAAAATATATCACAAGGGTCTCTCCAATCACATCCTAGTGGCTATCTATACTATTTATAATTTAAAAGCAATGAAATTTTTACACATTCTTTTTTATTATTTCAAAGGGACTATTCGAGGCCTTAGTATCAAAAAACGTTAACTACAAAAGTTACAAAATCGAGTTGCTTTTGCCTTTAAATTTGTCACATACGATTCTTCTTAGTACGAAAAATTGGTATTTCTATCAGCAGCATATCAAAAGATAGCAGGCAGACAATATTTTAACTTTACATTAGGACCTTAAAAATAACGCATGGTTTTTCGAGTTTCCTGAACATTTCAAATTTTGCACTTAACGTTGTTTGATACTAAACCCTCGTATTAAGAAATGGACAAAACATTTATGCAATTTTATTTGCTTTTTTAGGCATAATTGGTAGGCTACGCTATCCTAAAAAGTTAATAAACAAAGCTGTAATGATTACCTGTTCCTCTTTATAAGGTTCAGTAAGAACGTCATCTATGTCCTATGTCATTTTTCTGGTCATCTTAAAAAGGGTATTTAAAACTCAATGGCCTATGGGACGTGCTTAAGGAACACATTATTATTATTTTGATTTTAAAAGTAAATTTAATTACTTTCACAAATATCTTGACATTTCTGCCGATTATAAGAGTCCGCTCAAAATTTTCTATTCCAAATGAAAAGACCTTCATTTCATCTTTTGAATATATAAAAATTATAAAAAAAAGGTAATTTCACTTTTGAAATAAAAACTTTTTTCATGATAGACGATTGGAAAAAGAAACAAAATTTTTGCTTTTTTTAAATTAGTTTAAACATTATCGCAAATTATATCCCGTTCCAACGATAACGAAATTTGGCCCTTCCGATATCCATCTTTGGTGGATAGTTTGTTTATTATTGTAATTTTAATTTCCATAGGAAAAAAATATAATAAGGTAATCGACGCTGTGCTTTTTATTCTATCGTATCCATCAGTTTTAATTATTTACGAAAATACTTAAAGCCACCGTAAACCATGTTACATTAAACATAACAGAATTACATACAATTGGAAGCTTGTATGTTATTAATTTTATATCTATATCTTTCCATTAAAATTTTTAAAAATTATTTAAGGGATAAAAATGCTAAAAAATCTGGTTTATATACAGTGTGGTCATTTAACTGTGCAACATATGGGATTTTTTTTAATTAATTGCACAACCAAAAAAGTTGGTGCATGTTCGATTATCATATTAGGTACACTTAAAATGGTTGCAAGTCAAACAGCATACAGGGCAGGTCAAAAAATATAAAAATTGTACAAAAGTAAAGTACTCTTATTTTAGAAAATTTGGCAAAAGGTTATAAGGAAAAGTTGTTCAGAATTAAAAGTTATGCCTAAATACCAAAACATGGTCTCCTAAGAATTTTTTTGCTCTTTTTTTTTGAAAAACCTTTAAAATTTCTCTTCATTTATTTTTTTTTTAATGTTGATTCTTAACACTCTCATAAAATATTCAAAATAAAATTAATTTCGCATACCTTTGTTTAAATTCAGGCACATTTGTAACATTAACAAAGATTTTTAATTTTTTAGGGATTCACAAACTTCATGTTTGTTGCAACGATATTAAACACAACATTAAAATTTTACAAAAAATTAGTTATGATAATATGCATATCAAAAAACGCTCATTCAAAGTGAAAAATGTTTATTTTAAATATTTATAAAAAAAACTGTACAAATTAATTAATAGACATTAATTAAAAAACCTACTAAAATTATCGCGGATACCCATTAAAAAAAAAAATAAAGTTTAAAAAGTAATTATTATGAAAGTTTGGTGACAATAATTTTTTCTTCTTAAATAATGATTCTTTGCTTATTAGGGTTATTTAATTTCAAATGCCTCCTCCATAGACAGTTAACGTTAGCCGAGAATTAGTTTTAATATGTGAAGATAACTATAATCAGTACGTAAAGCAGATTTTTTCAATAAAAGACAGCCAGAGAAACAAGTTCATTATTTAACTCACTGTCAGTAAATTGGTTATATTTATATATATATATATATATATATATATATATATATATATATATATATATATATATATATATATATACAATTTGCTACAGTTGAGTTAAATAATGAACTAGTTCTCTGATGTCTTATTGAAAAATCTGTTTTACGCACTGATTTAGTTATCTTCACATATTAAACTAATTCTGGTACGTAACTGTCTTGGAGGAGGCATTGAAATTAAATAACCCTAATAACAAAGATCATTATTTAGAAGAAAAAATTATTGTCACCAAACTTTATAATAATTACTTTTTAACTTTGTTTTTTTTTAATGGGTATCCGCGATAATTTTAGTAGGTTTTTTAATTAATGTCTAGCAATTAATTTGCAGTTCTTTTTATAAATATATAATAAAATATTATTTATGAGTATATATATATATATATATATATATATATATATATATATATATATATATATATATATATATATTATATATATTATATATATATATATATAATTAAATTGCTCAGTTGAGTTATAATGAATGTTCTATGTATATCTGTTTACGCACTGATTGTAGTTATCTTCATATTAAACTAATTCTCGGCTAACGTTAACTGTCTTGAGGAGGCATTTAAATTAAATAACCCTAATAAGCAAAGAATCATTATTTAAGAAGAAAAAATTATTGTCCCAAACTTTCATAATAATTACTTTTTAATTTGTTTTTTAATGGGTATCCCGATAATTTTAGTAGGTTTAATAATGTCTATGAATTAATTTGTTCAGTTCTTTTTATAAATATTTAAAATAAAATTTTTCACTTTGAATGGGCTTATATATATATATATATATATATATATATATATATATATATATATATATATATATATATATATATATATATATATATATATATATATATATATATATATATATATATATATATATATATATATATATATATATATATATATATATATATATATATATATATATATATATATATATATATATATATATAATATAACCAATTTGCTGACAGTTGAGTTAAATAATGAACTTGTTTCTCTGGATGTCTTTTATTGAAAAAATCTGCTTTACGCACTGATTGTAGTTATCTTCACATATTAAAACTAATTCTCGGCTAACGTTAACTGTCTTGGAGGAGGCATTTGAAATTAAATAACCCTAATAAGCAAAGAATCATTATTTAAGAAGAAAAAATTATTGTCACCAAACTTTCATAATAATATTAACTATTTTTATATATATATAGTATATGTTATATATATTTTAATTATCCGGAAATATATATATATTTTATAATTAATGTTATATATATATATATATATATATATATATATATATATATATATATATATATATATATATATATATATATATATATATATATATATATATATATATATATATATTATATTATATATATATATATATATATATATATATATATATATATATATATATATATATATATATATATATATATATATATATATATATATATATATATTCAATATTCTATATGACAAATAAAATGCCGATAACAACCTATATTTATATGATTTTTTGTCTTAAAATTAGGTAAGCGTTATTTACCTTATTATATTTATTTTTCCTATTTATCCCCCTTTTTATAAAAGGCTTAAGCTTTCCCATTTCATAAAAAAATATGTCACAGCTTCCCATTATTATATGCCATCAAGCTGAGTATAACCTTTAAAGATTCCAGAATGATTTAATAAATTAAGAGTTAGATGTTAAAATATTAAAAGTATATAAAATAAGGATTTTCTGCTAACTGTAGGCAAAAGCACCAGAACTGCCTTTTAGAAAATTGTTAAATTTCTTTAGTATATGACCTTAAAATAACCCTACAGTTAAAATTTACTGTACTACAATTATATATGCCATTATTTAAATTAAAAATTAAAATTACCAAAAATATCAGTACAATCGACAAATATATAAATTTAAAATAGCCCGACACAAACACAAAGAAATCCATCCAGTAGTTATCTAACTTTTCAGTTTATCCTTAAAACATTAAGGCATTTCTTCAAGCCTCAAACTTTTTCCAACAATTACAGATTATTTTTAACTTACTCTTCTATTCTTAAATTCTGATCACTTCCAACATTGTTCCCTTTTCGCTCCAAAGTACTAGACTCGATTCCGCTGTCCTCATCTGCACTATCAAGCAGACTGGCTTCGCCCTTAACAAAGTTTTCTTTTTTGTTGCTAAAATCAAGAGGTTCTTCGAAATCTTTTTTAAGTGGTTCATATGTGACATCACTATTCTTGTCTGATTCTTTAGATGCTATCGGAATAATGTTTATGGGTTTATAAGGTAATACATCAAAACAAACATTTTTAATATGATTTAGCTTATCTTCAGTGGGTGTATCGACCTGCTGAACTAAAAATCTACTTTTACCGAACGTGGAAAATGTTGGTTTCTCTCTTAACACAACGGGTTCTGGCAAAGGCTCCATTGTAAATGTTCTGCTTGATGAAAATGCACTAGGACTGGGAGGCAAATCTAATTTTAGTTTATTTCTTGTATGGCGCAAACCTCCTAAAACATCTTTAGGACCTAAAAACAAAAAAAAATCGTCTTAAAATGGTCACTATATCTTTCTTAGAAACTTTTACTACACAAATTTAATTAAATTTATTTTATTTGCAAATTAGCAGTTAAATTAAAACTAACAAATAGCTTTATTGGAAATAAAGGCAATTGGTTGTTATTTGATAATATTATTACTATACAGCTATGTGGCTATTCTTCACACCGCCGATTCTATCAAAACAAAAACAATATTATTACAATCTATTTTACATCTACTCTCATTCTATCGGAGTTTAAATACAAATTAGTTAGCCGAACCTACAAAAATTAAAAAACCTGCATTGTCTTTAATGATTCGCTTCATCAGATCATGCCAGGACCCTTTTTTTTAAACGTACTTTGACCGCCAGCCACAATAACACGTGTTATTTTAAAAAAGGAGTTAGAAATGGCACTAAAACTTCGAACACTCTTACGTTAGCTTTTAATGGTAGGATGAGTTCCCCTTTGGTCCACGGGAGTCAAAAACATGGTATTTCCGCGCTTTCAGCGGACGTTTCCCCTAAGGAGCTAAGTAGCTTTAAAACCCGTGTCGATTTTTCAAAGGCCCACATAAGAGTTCCTATTTAAAAAGCTGAACAACAAATACTAATAACTATGCGAGCAAGTAACGCACCGCCACATTTTGCACTTATTTAATTCGACTTAAATTTTGTAATTTGCCATTTTTTGCATAATTTTGTGATATTAAATTATATCAAAGCACCTGGCTTTTAATGTTAATATCTACGTCTACGTCTTTATCTATGTCTCTAAAAACATGATTGCTTTCAGAAGCTTAATGACTTCCAAATAATATAAGGAAACTTATGCTCAAAAAAACCGTTCGAAGGTCACATGCTAAAAGTGAATTTTGCTTAAGGAATTTTATTTTACCGAATAAAAATACATGGTCCGGATACTTGTTTCCGGTAATTAATTACTTTTAAATATCTAAATGTTGTTTTCTGTCTGTAAAATAGATAACCATTGATACTTTTGTGGTATATCAGACAGATCTTTTTTTTATTAGAAAAAAGTTTTTTGTCTCATACAAGATTTTAACCTACAATCTTCCGTATTGCAGACGCTTTAGCTCAATGACAAACTGTTGACGCAGGTAAATATAGATAAATTAGGTTAAATTTGGAATCGCAATTTATGACTATAGAAATAGCTACCATAAAACTAAATTTAACTTGCCAATTTGTATCAATTGCATTTTTGACTGAGGCAATAAACTTTTGATTAAAAAAAATGGATATTTCGATAAAAAGGGTGTTTGAAAAATAAATTTCAGGGGGTGATTCCTCATGCAAAAAATATTTAAAAAAGTTTTGATAAATATGGCTTCAAAAATGCATAGTTTCTAAGGTACAGGATGTTAAATCTAAACAAAAAAATGTATTTTTAGCTGCTTAATCTAAAAAAAAATATATAAAAATTGCAAAAAGTCAGTGGCGTCCATTTTTTCACAATTATTTTTAATAAGGTGTCC
Organism: Listronotus oregonensis; assembly: GCA_019359885.1. Classification (NCBI taxonomy): domain Eukaryota; kingdom Metazoa; phylum Arthropoda; class Insecta; order Coleoptera; family Curculionidae; genus Listronotus; species Listronotus oregonensis. The sequence goes on from JAHBCN010000147.1 coordinate 109,542, forward strand.
CCAGAGACGCCACTGGACTTATTAATTTTAATTTAATTAGGCCCTTATTAATAAAAATAGCACTGACCAATTAAAAGAAAATCGGCAACAAGGTATTTAAGATAATTACAAAAAACCTATTTTTTTTAAGTTTACCACCCTGTATCTTAGAAATTATGCATTTTCGGACCCATATTTATATATTTTTCAATGGGAAATCACCTCCTGAATTTGGAACACCCTGTATATTGGTTAATAAAAACCTTTATTGGCTTCTCGTTCCTGATTCCTTTTAACCATCTCAGCAGCCAATTTTCTTAATGGTAATACTTGACAGGAAGAGTTAGGATAGTTTCCAGAAAATTCTGTAGGATCGCTTATACTTCCTGGTGTCGAATCTTCTAGACCACTATCGGGTGTTGAGTTTTCTATCCAATTGGAACTACCTGGGAAAAACTGTGAGCACAATACGGAATTTAGGTCAAATGGGCGTGCTGAACCTGATACCATGAAGTCATCTTCGGTGTTACCTGAAGTACCTAAAAGGGTTAAATGTTTAACATCCAACGATTTTAATAATCCTATTTTCTGGCAGTTGGAAAAATATGGCAGTATAACAAAAATTTGCACTGACTGACAAAATATATTATGCTATAGAAAAAATAAGAATTTCTTAGAGAAAATTTGTTTTAATAACTACAACAGAGTAAAATATTTTCCCCGTCTTTTATTATAATGTCGAATTCGAATAATCCATAGATCACATTTTTTGCAGAAGTAAATTTTTCTAAACATTTAGCCCAGGTGTGACTCCGCATACACCTTTACATGTTTTAGCCCTTTGATAAAATCACAATAAAATCAATACTATTTTTAAGACAAATATGCAAAATGTATTTTATTTATTGTTCGAAAATAGTGTAATATAACAAGCCTTGTTTATAAATAAAAAATATAATATAAAATATTCTGACTATATTTCTTATGAACAAGGGTTCCTAATCAAATATCCACAAAAAAATACATTCGTTCTTCTTCAGCCACTTTATAGTCTGAATTTAGCACTATGTGATTTCCACTTCTAGACGACCGAAACAGGTAATAAGAGGTCCAAAATTTCAAGATTATGCACGGGGTTACCGCCCAAGGTTTAATTTTAAAAATATATAGTAAATTACTTTTTAATCTGATATGCTTCCGGGATTTAGCAATTAAACTAGACAAAAGTCATCTCAAATTTTTTGCACAGACTAACTGTTTTTTATAAAAAAACAATATGCATAAAATTATGTAAGTCAGCGAACGAAAAAACATGTGGCCATCTCGGTTAAAGGGTTTAAACCCCTTAAATTTTTATCCTTTATGGATATTAAAAATCCCTCCTTTAAAAAACTTCAGTTAAAACTTAAAGAAAAATTGAGCCAACGGATACGGGAATCATATGATCAAAAAAATCATACATTGAAAATACTTGAGCTGATTTAAAACCCTTTGATGAAATAAATTCATAATTTTTAAGCAAAGAAAAATTTGTTAGTAATTTAATTTCAATTTATTACTGCTAAATGTTTTAACTAATTTTTAAATGAAAATAATCATATGTTGTTAAATAAAAACAACATATCTTCCAATTTTGTGTTTTAGTTTGACCTACCAGTTATTTTATAAAAAAAAAAAAAATAGAAACTCACAGACTTATTAAAGCAATGAAAAAATATGCATAAATTATTGCCAGCAAAATAAGAGATTATAAAAATAATAAATTGAGTCAAATTAATTATGCTAAAATAGTTTTACAATTTATCATTTTTTTTATAATTTCGTATAATTTTTGTGGTAAACATTATTTTAAAATCAATTTGCTGTTTTTTTTTTAAATATACAGTGTGTCCCAAATTGGTGGGGAATGTATGGGGATCTTGGAAACCACGATAGATAGAAAATCGGTTAAATGGGGAAAGTTTTGGATAATTATGTTAGTAAGCTAATTCCGTTTACTACATGGTTTTACCTATTCAGGTTTTTGAGAAATTTTGAAAAAACCTGAAACATGCATTTTCGAAAATTGGTCATATTTTTTTATAAGTGAAAATTTTTCAAATCTGTAAAAACTTCTTTAAAGCAACTTTTTTTGTAGAATATGACCGAGTAGTCAATTTTTATTTTCTACGTTTCGGGTTTTTAGAATCATCATCAACTTTATTTTTTCATATGGACGCCATATGGGATTTTTACGCAGCCAAATAGTGCCTTTTATTCTGATTTCAACAATGTATAACATGTTATAATTTAAGAGTTTATATCCTCATTTATTTCAAAAAACAAATATTTTCTCAGTTGGCCTTGATTCTGGCGAACGTCATTTTTTTTTTGTAAACAATAAAATATTAGTAATTGGCAAAATAGATAAGCTGAACAGATATTTTACAGATATGGGTTCGCGAACATAGTTATAACGTTAATACCGTGTTACAACAAAACTACACGAAACAAGTTAATTGAAACAAGTGAAAACAAAAACAATGAAAATTGGCTAAACTAATATTCCTACTTAGATGAAGATGTAAAATAACGACCTAAAATTCAAAATGTAGTCCATATTTCTCAACATATTAACGATATTTTTTTAAATAGCCCCAACTACCCTATAAATGGTTGACTTAGGCATGTGGAATTCTCTATCAACATCCCTGGCTGAGGATGTTGGATTTTCTTTAAAATGTTGGTTAACTGCAGCATCTCGTTGTTGATTTTCTTCAACGTACTTCTTAGGTCGTGGTTTTTTACAACTTCCGAATTTAAGCAAATTTGTAACCAGTTTTCGAAAGTGTGTTAGTTTAGGATGCTGCCTGTCAGGAAAATTGTCGAAATACGTTTGCGCAGCTATATTAACATTTCTATTGCTTCGAAAATAACGTTGCAAAATATCAAGTTTTCTTTAAATAATTAACCATTTTAAAGTTAAAAAATTTTAATAACGTACCCGAGCTAACTTAATAATAACGCTAGATGACATTTGCCGGAATCAAGTCCAACTGAGAAAATATTTGTTTTTCGAAGTGGATGAGGTTATAAACTCCTAAACTATAACATGTTACATATTGTTAAAATAAGAATAAAAAGCACTATTTGGCTGCCCAAAAATCCAATATGGCGCCCATATGAAAAAGTAAAGTTGATGATGATTCATCTAACCGGTATTCCGTTATAGCTATGTTCGCGAATCCATATTAAAATATCTGTTCAGTTTATCTATTTTGCCAATTACTAATATTTTTTTGTTTACAAAAAAAATGACGTTCGCCGGAATCAAGGCCAACTAAGAAAATATTTGTTTTTTGAAATAAATGAGGTTATAAACTCTTAAATTACAACATGTTATACATTGTTGAAATCAGAATAAAAAGCACTATTTGGCTGCGTAAAAATCCAATATGGCGTCCATATGAAAAAATAAAGTTGATGATGATTATAAAAACCCGAAACGTAAAAAATAAAAATTGACTACTCGGTCATATTCTACAAAAAAAGTTGCTTTGAAGAAGTTTTTACAGATTTGATAAATTTTCACTTATAAAAAAAATATGGCCGATTTTCGAAAATGCATGTTTTAGGTTTTTTCAAAATTTCTCAAAAACCTGAATAGATAAAACCATGTAGTAAACGGGATTAGCTTACTAACATAATTGTCCAAAACTTTCCCCATTTAACCGATTTTCTATCTATCGTGGTTTCCAAGATCCCCATACATTCCCCACCAATTTGGGACACACTGTATAGTTTTAATATCAATTATAAATGGCAAATGGCCACAGGAAAATCCGCTAATATTATGTGGCTATGTAGAACGAAGTGCCTGGCAATTCCTGCGCCCAGTTAGATATTTCCCGGTTTTTCCGTTCTACATTTTCTCACATTACCTACGCGACTGGCATGGATTTAGTATAAGTATTTTTTAGGACCATTTAATTTAACAAGGTTATAAAGTTAAAATAAAAAAAAAAACAATATTAATTATCTGGCTTTGTTAACAAGAATTTTTTTCTTTAACAATGAAGAATATTTTGATTTGATTTAAATTGCAGTGATAAATACATTTATCTTTTTTTTTATTTATATTAAAAACCCTTAATCTTGACAAAAAAACTTAAAAGATTACTTTCGTAAATTTTTAATTATTGTTTAATCATAAAATTCTGTCAAATTGAAAAAAAAGTGGCGCTCTATATTTTTTTATATTAAACACTAGGTGGTTCCCTCTGTGCACGTTACTGGCCAAATTAAACAATGAAATTTTTGAGCTTAAAATTTTCCTCTGTGAAAAAACTACAAACTGTAACCAAGTTAATTCATTGCTACGCCAACGGAAATGGGTAAAAGGGATCTCTATCCAAATTGGTATATTTTAGACTAAAATTTTCTAAGTAATTAATATTGGCCATTTTAACCTAAATTTTCAATAGATCCTAATAAATAATTACAAAATAAAACAAGTTAATTTAAAGGGAAAAAACTCTGAAAACGGAAATCCTAAAATACTGTTAGTTAAGGTCCCGCTTTACCGCACTGTTTACCCCCATAGTAACAGTAAAATTTGTCATTAACTGTAAGGAAACTTATATAATTATAATTCCAACTACCAGATAATAACTTAAAGGGTACAACTATTTTCTTAAAATTATATACTAGTATGGTTTTTAGTGGCTCAAATTGTTATATAAAAACTAACCTAAACCTTGTAGTTCCTATTCTGTAACAAGCGTAAAAAATATATATATTTTTTTTAATTTATGAACTGTATTCTTTTTATTTGTAAGAACTGTGGATTTTTTTACCGAAAATATAGGTCATTAGAGAATAGGAACTTAACGAAGCTACCGATATGTAAACATGTGAAAATATTTTGTGAGATTTTTAATCCGTTATAAATCAAACTGAATTAGAACCACACACCATGGTTCACGGTCTTTAATTATTTCTTTGTCGCCTTAGTTATGACAATAGTTAATGATCTATTTAAGAACGTCTCTGATTTAGTACAGAATTTTTAAATGCATCGCCTTATATGGCGTCTAATAAACAGCAGAGAATGGTTTAAAAATGGCAAAACCTTCAAATCCAGAATATTGCGTGATTTTTTTGTACAATTTTCAATGAAGTTTATTAACACATAAGTGCTATGCTGAATTAAAGGCGAGGAGTATCCATTCCAGTAATCGGTAAATTAAGCAATTTCACAGGGGGAATATTTGACGACTTATAATGGTCTAAGAGCTAGAGCCTGCGCAGGCTGACAACCTATTGGGTACAGGGGGTAGCAATAAGGGGTGAAGGTGCAAAATTTTTGGAAAAAAATCGTCATCGATAATATATCAGCCATTTTGGCCACTTAAAGTTAAATCCCTAAGGTGTCTAAATCCACAAGGGCTGACAGTTAGGTGAATACCGAGGGCAGTTAAACGGAGTCAAATTATCCCGAGCACGTACTTTATACAGGGTGTTTTTTATTGAATGTCAATATTAAAGGGAACAATTTTTGGGTCCATTTTAAGAAGAAAACTTCATATTAACGTATGTCCCAAAAGTTTTAAGATACAGGGTGGTAAAATTTTCAAAAATAAATCATTTATTATTAATATCAGTAATACCACTTTAGATATTTAATAAAATTTGGCATACATGTACTATGTATCAAGAGGCATTTTTTAGTGTACTACATTTTTTTATTTCCACCAGTGGCGTTCGTACGGAATTTGACCTGCCTATTTTGGCAGATATTGATGGTACGTCACTGATTTCTCTTAAAATAAAAAATATTTTTAAAATCCCAATCATTTATAAGCAAAGTTGATCACTTGATTTTTTCAATCCGATGCACGGTTTTCGCCTAAAAAATGAAAATAATTTCTCTACATGATCATAACAATATCGGTAAACAATATGACCATGCAAAGAAATATCTAAATTTAATTTTTCTAGGTGAAAACCGTGCGTCGGACTAAAAAAAATTATGAGCAGATTTGATCTATTTTTTTTTAGTCCGACACACGGTTTTCATCTAGAAAAATTTAATCTAGATATTTCTCTGCATGGTGATATTGTTTACAGATATTGATATCGGATTATACAATACAATTACAATAAATAATTGTGAATTTCACAAATATATTTTATTTTAAGAAAAATCAATGACGTACCATCAATATCTGCCAAAATAGGCAGGTCAAATTCCGTACAAACGCCACTGGTGTAAAATAAAAAAAATGAAGTACACTGAAAAATGTCTCTTGATACATAGTACATGCATGCCAAATTTTATTAAAATATCTAAAGTGGTATTACTGATATTATGAATAAATGATTTATTTTTAAAAATTTGACCACCCTGTATCTCAAAACTTAGGACGTTTAGGACATAGGTTCATATAAAGTTTTCTTTTTAAAATGGACCCAAAAATTGCCCCCTTAAATATGGACAGTCAATTAAAAAAAAACCCTATATAAAGTAAGCGCTCGGGATAATTTGACCCCGTTTTACTGCCCTCGGTATCCATCTGTCAGCCCTTTTGGATTTAGACACCTTAGGGGTTCAACTTTAAGTGGCCAAAATGGCTGAATATTATTAATGACGATTTTTTTTCCAAAAATTTTGCACTTTCACCCCTTATTGCTACCCCCTGTATCCAATAGGTTGCCAACCATGTTTTCCGGAAGAAACTCCATATTACTGATGACGATGATTTTTCGGCTCTAGCTCTCCGTCTATAAGAACCTTTTTAAAGTCATTGCTACAAAAAAATGATCGTTGTCTCTTTCAGCCAACGAGAAATTACCACAACTGTGTTTCTGGATACATAGAAGACATTTACATATACAGGTACATTAATACTTGGTTGCTCCAAGTAACTGAGAGGCTACCTAATACCAAACTCACGTTTTGACACCTGGTGGTTTCATTATAACAATGCTCCTGCACACCGATCCCACCAAACTACAAAAATTCTCGCAGCTTAAAGTTTAAAAGTAATAGATCATCCATCGTATAGCCCAGATCTAGCATAATGCGACTTTGGGTTATTTCCCTAGATAAAAAACAGGTAGTACAGTTTTCAGTCAGAAGCAGCTTTAAATGAAATCTGTAATTCCGTACCGTAAGAAAAGTGGGTAGACATTTTTGATGTATGATTTATACATATGAATAGGTGCATTAACTGCGATGGAAAGTACTTCAAAAAACACTCATTTCTAAATACGTAGTACAAAAGTATTTAACAACTTACGATGTCTACTGATACGAAATAAATCATTAAATACTGATATTTTACATCAGTAAACTTATGAATCTCTTTGTCATAAGGAAATGTATAAAATAATAGTATTTATATCTAATTCAAACCAAAGTAGCAAAGATTTATCATGTTTTTCTTATATCGGTAGCTTCGCCAAAGCATTATATTAGTTGCTTACTTTGGCCTTCACCCTGATCATCGTTAAGGCTGGTAAGGTAATACAAGCTACGTCTACTGTTGTTAATTTTGGGTTTGAAGGTGAAGGTGCTTGGGTTTATGTCACTATCGCCGGTGGGCGGGGGCAAATAGGTCTCTGCGTCAAATTCCCAGTCTAGAATTATCATTATATGACCAATGATATTCAGATAAGAACTGACATAACAGACAGATAACAGATCTAAACTATGTGAGTGGACTAGTTTCTAGATGAAATGAGTTTATGAGGGCGGACAACAGTAACAGCCAATGACAGAAAGTGGATATAAATAATAAAAGTTTCAGGCAGTTAGTACAGAATGAAAAAGGTTTTCAAATTGTATTTGAAATAGAATGTTAAAAAGTAGCAATATTTTTTAAGGAATGCTACTTAGAAAAGACCTCGAGTGAACAACTATTTAAAGTAAATCCATATACATCTCTTAGTGAAGCACAAAGATTAGGATGACTTTATAAAAAATAGTACCTAAACACATGAAGAATACATGAGATTATTTAAATAATTAACATTTAGAAAACCTAACCTACATAAATTGTTAGATGACAACAACCAAAAAAATAATTTTAAAAAAGCGTTAAAATAGTATTTTTTACATGTAGTTTGCATATTTCTTACTATTACACAATATGCAGTACAATATAACATATAATGTAGCTCTCAAAAGTTTTTTATATGCTATAGTCAGCTGATAAATATTACTATGTAAGTAAGATTTTACCTTCATCTAACTCTTAAATTTTGATGATAATCTAACCATGCACGGTAAGTATTCTACTGTATATACAGAGTGTACCAGAAGTACGGAGATTTTGAAAACTAAAGGCCACGGAATAAACTTTAAATACAAAAGGTGTAGAGAAGTAAACGGGATATCTTATGGTGAGCTTGTAATTGACCTTGAAAGTGTCCTTGATGGGTATTTAAAGCTAAAATTGACTTTTTAGAATAGGTTCCCCCAAGCGGAGAAAATTCGGCATTTAACGGTAGTAGCTGTTGCGGGTTAGATAACATTAGGATGCCACTTGAAGGTCAAATGTACCGGGTGTCCAAATAAGAAAGGACACTGGCTGTATCTCAGAAAATGTTTATCGCACAGCATTGGGGAAAAAACATTTTTAGTAAAAGTGGTCAAGAGAAATAGCTGGAAATTATTTTTTTCTTTTAAGTTTCTGAAATGGCCGCTAGGGGGCGTAACTGCAATCTTGAATCTAAAAAAGTGATGTTTCTGTGAATTTTGCTTTAGTAACCTAACAAAAAATACCTGATCTTTAAAGTCAAGGATAATCTAAACCTTTTTTGTTTGACAATTTTTGCTATATCTCTAAAAATAAAGTGGTGGGGGGTATTCAAAGGTTTCCGTAAAACACACCCAGTATCTTTGAAACGGAGCCGATTTTAACAAGCTTAGGCTAGTTGACCAGAGCTTTTTTTGGGCTGTAAATGTTATAATATTTGATGTTTTGTTAGTTTCACATGTAGTCGCTAAACGACTTTTTTCGATATACAGAAATGGTTAATTTTCTCGAAAAAATAAAATACATTGGTATATATTTTTTTTGTACGAAAAAGTAGCTAAATAATGCCTAAACAAGCTCTTGAAAACCGTATCTTAATATCTTGTTCCTTACCTAAAATTTAGGCCAAAGAATTTTTTTTACGTCAATATCTCAAAAACTATAAAAGCTACAAAAAATAGTATGTGCTATAAATTATGTATTTTTACAAAACCTTTAATTCAAGTTATAAAATCTTTTTGTCTAAATGCAAGACTTTACGAGTTTTAATTCAAAAATCGAATTTTTAGAATTTTTTCAAGATATACCCCTAGAATTCGCTTTTTTGATTATAACTCGTAAAGTACTGCATTTGGATGAAAAGATTATTTAACCTAAATTAGAGGTATTGTAAAAATACACAATTTATGTTTTATAAAATTTCTTGTAGCTTTTGTAGTTTTTGAGATATTGACGTATAAACTTTTCTTTGGTCTAAATTTTATGTAAGGAACAAAATATCGAGATGCGGTTTTCGCGAGCAAGTTTAGGCATTATTTAGCTACTTTTTCATAAAGAAAAAATTATACAAATGCATTTAATTTTTTTGAGAAAATTAACCATTTCTGTCGGAATGTCGAAAAAAGCCCTCTAGCGGCGACATGTAAAACTAACAAAACTTCAAATATTTTAAGATTTATAGCCCAAGAATAGCTCTTTTTAACTAGCCCAAGTTTGTTAAAATCGGCTCAGCGGTTTCGAAGATATAGGGTGTGTTTTACGTAAACCTTTGAATACCCCCACCACTTTATTTTTAGACATATAGCAAAAGTTGTCAAACAAAAAAGGTTTAGATTTTCCTCGACTTTAAAGATCAGGTATTTGTTAGGTTCTTTTTCTTCTTCTTCTCTGGGAGCCTTTATTCACTACCCGAGGCAGCGCAGCCTCTTGGGCTTTTTGTGCCTTATCTCCCCTTATCTTTTATACCAATCCTCCCATTAGTCTTGTTCCTTTTACAAGTCTGTATAACCCCGAGACTGGTTGGTTGATATATTCCTGTGGGCTTATTTCCGGTTGCCCAAATAATGCCTGTCTTTTGTGATTCAATGCTTCACATTCCCTCCTTCCCCCTCCTCGCACATTCCGCAATTTGGGTCCCCATTGTATGAGCCTATCTTTTGTGGGTGTCCTCTTAGGTTATCATGCCCTGTTAGTAACCCTACTGTTATGCGAAGTCTTTTCCTACTTTGTCTGAGTAGTTCTTCCTTCTTTCTTTGGGATGGGCCCCTTATGAAGCTTCTTCCATGTCTAATTCTACTGGGGTTTCCCCAGTATTTGTTAGGTTACTACAGCAAAAGTCACAGAAAAATCACTTTTTTAGATTCAAGATTGCAGTTACGCCCCCTAGCGGTCATTTTAAAAACTTGAAAATAATTTCCAGCTATTTCTCTTGACCACTTTTACTAAAAATATTTTTCCCCAACGCTCTGCGATAAACATTTTCTGAGATACAGCCGGCATCCTTTCTTATTTGGACACCCGGTACATTTGAAGTCATTTGAGATATATTGTGGTCTTGTTTGACTTTTTGCAGTTACTGTATTTAAAGTTATTCTGTATACTAACTAAGTTTTCAATTTAAAGACATTTTTTACCAGATGTATATTTATCTCCCAATAAAACCTTGATGTTATTTGACCCCTAATTTATTACTACCGTCAGTGCAGAATTTTCACCGCTTTACATTTTTGCAATAAAAAATGGAGGTTCTCATTTTTAAAAGTAAATTGACATTATCATAGAGACCACTTTTAAGATTAACCCCTAGGTTGATAAGAAGATGTCCAGTTTAATTTTCTATAATTTTTTTCTATGGCCCGTAGTTTACGAGATATTTAGCCGTTTCCATACTTTTGAATGTATGAATGTATAAATATTTATTTATATATAATATATTTGGGACATGAATGATAGGAAAAGGTTAACTAAACTTAAAATATTAGTAATTAAAAGTATAAAGTAATTTCAAAGCAAAAATTTTCAGCCAGACAAAAATTCGTCTAAAGCTGGGTTTCTGATGAATTTTTAGTGGCAGATTAAAGATTAAAAAGCGGTTATTTTAGCGATTCTAAACATAAAAAGCAACATGATAAAGCAATTATTTGTAAGTGCATTTAGGTAAAACGGTGTTTTAAAGGTCTCTTACCCGAAAAAGCAGTGTAGTCTGGCTGTGGCTTCCACAAATCTTGGCTCTGTAGAATAGGACTTTCAGGTTCTTTTGGGTATTCGTACACACAATGATATTTCTGCTTTTTAAACCAAACACCTTTCGACTTTTTCTGTAAGAAAACAAAATATTATAACCTTTAAGGGTAATTTTGGTGGGGTTGTGAAGGTTTTCGGGTTTTGTGCCCGTAAAACTTTTGATAAGCGTGTTCAGCACTATCACTACGCAAAATTTAAAAATAATTGGGTAAAACCCATTTTTTATAACAACAATCCGCAGTTAAGGGTAATTTTGGGGGTATTGGGAGGATTTTTGAGTTTTGTGCCCGTGGAGACTTTTGATCAGCTTGTTGAGAACTATCACTATGCAAAGTTTAAAAACAATTGACCGAAACCGATTTTCCATGAGAAAAATTCCAGTGACCTTTGAGGGTGATACTGGGAGGGTTGGGGGAGTTTTGTGCCCGTAGAGACTTTTGATTAGCTTGTTTAGAACTATAAGTATGCACAGTTTGAAAGAAATTAACCGAAACCCATTTTCCATAAGAAAATTTCGGGGTCCTTATTGTCCCTTCTATTACATCTGCCTCATTTTAGGCGGAAAACATCAAGGTTTCGTAGTGACGCTTAGAAAAAACATTTCGTAAAAAAATCTTGTATTAATTTTTGAAGTCTGGTCCACAAAGGCATAATAGATAACAAGAACTTCAAATAATCTATACAGGGTGTCCGGAAATGACGGTGAAAAATTGTTAGGTATGATTCTACATAAAAAGATATGAAAAAAAGTTCATATTAACATAAGTCCGGAAATGCTCTCGGAGGAGCTACACGCCCTTGAAGATGGTGTCATAAAAGTGGTTTTTATTTAATTTATAAGGATCTACTTACAATACAGGAATTAACTTCTACGTATAAGTTAGAGTGATTGGAGGTCACATTTTGAAAATATCAGGTGACCCATACTGCAACCAGTGGCGTGGGAACAAAGAGGTGGTTAGTTATTTAGGGTCATATTTTTTTTTCGCCGAGTGTATTTTCGCTATCTTCTAAATAAATTATGTTCCTTTAAACATTTTTACGTAAAAAATGTTCCCTTGGTATAAATTCGTATAGTCGACGGTTATCGAGATAAACGGACTTAAAAGGACGACTGCAGTTCATCTAGTCCGTTTATCTCGAAAACCGTCGACTATACGACTTTATACCAATTGAACCTTTTTTACTCAAAAATGTTCAAAGAAACATAATTTATTTAAATTGATATTGAAAGATGGCGAAAATACACTCGGCGACAAAAATATGACCCTAAATAACTAACCACCCCTTTGTTCCCCCGTCACTGGTTGCAATATGGGTCACCTGATATTTTCAAAAAGTGACCTCCAATTACTCTAACTTATACGTAGAAGTGAATTCCTGTATTGTAAGTAGATCCTATTAAATAAAAACCATTTTTATGACACCATCTTCAAGGGCCTGTAGCTTCCTCTGGAAGAATTTCCGAACCTATGTTAATATGAACTTTTTTCTTATCCTTTTATGTAGAAACATACCTTAAAATTTTTCATCGTCATTTCCGGACACCCTGTATTTTAAATTAATAAAATTTGTATATATTATTTAATACTGTATCAATTAATTTTTTTTGGCACTAGGTCTTAACCTGATAGTTATAATGTTAAAACTATTATTTTTTTAATTTATTTTTTTATATTTTAAAAATTTGTACGTAATTTGGACTTAAATAAAGTTTTATATATATTTGTATGTTACTAGCAAACATTAAGCACTTTACCTCTTCGGATCGTTCTAAACTTTTTTCAGGTGATCGTAAAGCTGACTTTGTAGGCGTGGCATACTTGTCCCATGCAGAGGGAACAAATTCAGGTGTATCTCCTTCTTCATCGCTACTGCTTGTGCTCACATCACTATCAGTTGTCTCTTCAATAATTCCTTCCATCGGCTTAATATCATCAAGCTAGGAAATTAAACTTTATTTGACTTGTTTTGTTAATAAGGTAGTTAAGAATAATTAACTAAAACCATATTTTGTTAAAAATATAATGCACTCATTTAACTTAACTTCTTAAAATTATTTTAAATATAATCAATATTAAGATATTCTGGGTATATTATGACAAAAAATATATATCTTTTTATTAGGAGTGTGCGAATAGTTGTCGAATCGAATCGAATAGTTATATTTTATTCGAATTTCGTATCAAATAGTTCAAACTATTCAAATAATTTGAACTATTTGAATAATTCAAACAATTCGAACTATACGAATAGTACAAACAATTTGAATATAGTATGTTTTCAAATAATTGAATGCATAAGCTAATTATAAGAGTTGTAGTAGCTATTTAAAAATAATAATGCTAACAAAACACTTAAACTTTCGATTTAAAATTACGTCTTTAATAAATAAAATAAAGTCTTCTCCATAATTTTTTTTTATAAGACTAATCTCGAATCGACCTATTCAAATAGATAGGGTTATTCGAATAGTTCGAACTATTCGATTTGAAATTCGAATCGAATAATTTGTATTCGATTCGCCTCAAATAATTCGAAAATTCAAAAATTTCCACACTCCCACTTTTTATTTAATAAAAGCGTACTACTGACTTCCAGACGAATTAAGTTAGAATATAGATCAATTTTTAAAGGGGTAAAATTAATCTTAAAATAATTGCTTGTAATGCATATTTATCAGCTGGGTGCCCTCTTGTGCCTTTTCTTAAATAGAATACGATATACTTTTAAATATATGTACAGGGTGTCCAAATTCGAGTCTCATCATTGGGATCTCGGAAACTTAAAGAGATGCAAGGTCGTTTAAATGGTGGCAAAGTTGCGCAATTTGATGCTGATCAAAATGACAATGGCAAATGAAAAAAAAAGAAATGATGACAGACAAAACGTCCGTGTGTAGATCTAATAGTACTCTCTTGTAGAACAGAAAAAGTAGCAATAAGAATGTGAGATTTATTTTGTTATATCTATTCAAACAGAGTGATAAAAAATAAAAATGAAATGGCGAATATTAGGTTTTTTCCAAAAGTCTTGAAATCGTTGAAATTTTCAAATTTTTAAGGTGGCATTTTTGATAAGCATCGAATTGCGGAACTTGCCCTCCATTTAACCGACCACGTATCTTTTCAAGTTTTGGAGATACCAATGATGAGGCGAATTTAGGACACCCTGGATTTTTCAAAGCACATATGTATTTAAAAATGTAAAATAATGAAAATTACTTTACAACCATAATACATAGGATCGTCTAGCAGAATCTACCTAAAAACAGTATTTGATTAACAATAAAAGAACTCTTGATCTTGTTGATATTAGGTCATGTCCTCTATTAGGTTCTTTAGGGATCTTCACTTTCCTAATAGGAATAATTAAATGATTTCATAAATCATGGAGCCTAGACCCACGAAATGTTACATGACAATAACTAAGTCGTAAATAATTTTTTAACGAACAAGGTTATTAATAAAAGCGATGCTTTATCCAGACCATATAACGCAAAAGCCGAGCGAGCATAATATGCTATCAATAGGTTCAAACATTTTTTATTTGGTGTAAAAAAATATTAATTTGATGAATATTTAAATACTGCTTACGAAGTAGCAGAAGAAGCCTTGAAAATTTTAGATTTTGGTATTGCCCATTTTCTCCAAACTAAGTTTTTTGAGTTGTGTCACTTTTTTTGGAGTGGCTACATTTCAATGAAGCACGGGAAGACACTGACCTGCAAGTCGTTAAAAATTGACACGCTAGCTTTAATTGAGCTGTGTAATCAAATGGGTTTTCAGTTCTAAATTCGGAGGCCTGTATTGTCCGATAAAGTTTCAGAAATATGTGTGGGTGTCATCAAGCCATAAGGACAAGATAAAATTTATGATATGGCACCAATCAATCCCAAGTTACAGTGCGGGGAAATTAAAAATATTACCTTAACATAATTTAATGATTTAAAGACTGGTCATACTTTACTGACAACAAGTTTGATCAAGGAACAGAGAATCTAACACTGGTCTTAATTTATATGACACATTGGATGAAAAAAAGAAAAATAGCAGTAAAAACGTAAAAAAGTTTGTAATAATGGTAGTTATTTACCGAAATGTTAATATCTTAGATACTTTCCAATAGTATTTCCGATGTAAAAATAATTTTAGATTATTTATAATAGTTTATACATAAGAAAATATGACTTTAGAAACTTACCATATATTCAACTATTTTTTTATTCATCAAAAATAAATATTTACTTAAATTTGTTAGTATTTTTAAAGATAATAGGATTAAAATATTGTAGTGGTACTTTAAGATAACATGTTTTATGTAATTAAACACCAATTTTTAATCTTGTTTTCCAGTAAAACCTGATAACTGATTCCTAGATAAATTCATTTAATTTTCAAAAGTGTTGGTCATGAATTTACATAATAAAGGTATTTTTTCTGCGATTATTTTTGATTCCTCACTATATATTTTTCTAGGGTAAAATCTGTGTTCACTGGTTGATAAGGCTAATACTAATACCCTGATTGGTAATTAATGTTTGGTTAAAAGTAAATAAAAGTATATATAACAAAGAATACAATCAAAACATGAATCCGCCACATAACTATGGAAGTCGAATAAGTGGCTTTGTCAGTACTAGTTGTATTGACCGAATTTTGCAAATTACGCCGGAACTGAAATCAGTGATGGTACAGCAGTATCAGAATCCAAAATCTTTTAGTGTGATTTATTAAATCTACGTTAAATTTTGTCTGTAAATTTGTTTTTGTTGGGCAGAGCTTTCTGGCCCACAAACTTTAAGCTGCTTTTAATTATTTTTTAATTTTTTATACCCAAAAACGCCAAGAAGCTTTACTAATATAAGTTGGTTTTTTAAATCATTCTTTTATTAGCTAAATAGCAGTTGATTTGTATCATATTACACAGACCGTTACCTCTAAAAACGTTGTTGCATGATAAAAACAATGTGTTTCATTGAAATATTTTTTGTATGACACCTACAAGTAATATATTCTTATATTACTTAACTAGACATCCTGGACGGTCCGACCAGAAGATGGAAAAAGCAATTGCATGAAAAAGCCAAAAAAATTTAGTACAAATGCCTTTTTCATTACAATTTTTCTTAATTGCCGTAATTTCTATTATTTTTGACGGTCTTGAAGAAGAATAGTCTTGCAGGGTATGGTAATATATTTGAAAAAGTTTTCTAATAATTTTCTTTAAACATTTTGAATTGAGTGGGTTAGATGCAAAGAAGTAAAAGTGATTTATTTTAAAAATTAAATTAAGTGAAAAAAAAGAAATGTAATGTAATAAAAAAAATGCCAAAGAGGAATAAGTGTTTTCTTAAAAAACACATTTTTAAGGACATGCACTTGTACCTTTTTGCCAAAAGTTTTTTTTTATTATTAAGCTTTATGTTTTAGGCTTAATTCAAAAAAATGGTTTTTGGTGAAAGTCTTTAGAATTTTTAGTAACCGGGTTGGCAACTCTCGTTTTTTCTAATTTTAAATGTTGGTTTTTTCAAACTTTGTTCTATAACTTTTTCCCTGTTGACTTTGGTATATACAACTTGACATAAAAAAGAACCTTTAAAACGGTGCTTAAAAAGTGTGTACGATTAATGGTTACTAAGCGTTTTTTTTTATTTTTACCGTTTTTTCTTGAATTTTAAAATTTTATCAATAAAGTAGTTTTCCCCATTTTTGCTACCTTTTTACTGTTACACCAAGTTATTTTTATATGAAATAAAGCAACTGCTTTTTTTTCTTATTATTATGATATCATTATTTTATGAAAAACTTACGCATGATTGGAAAGTAAAAATTAAATTAAATTCTTCTTTATAGAAAACCTCCAACTAATTATTTGTTTTACTAACTTAACTTTTTATATTTACAAATTTAAATACTAAAATTATTTAAAATTTTTTAAATATTTGTATCAAATTCTTTGTCAGCATCTTCTTGAACATGTTCTTCTAATAATTCAGTTACATGAGCGTTCTCACAATTGACGCTCATATGTTATTTGCAGAATATGAAGCAATTTAATCCCAAATTTCAGCAGCCAGAGTTTCCTTTACATCCTTTGGTACATCCACAGACTATTGTTTCAAGCAAACCTTGCGGCGCAGAAGGTTCAATGGTGAAAATTGGTATTAGGTCGTGGTTCCAGGTTTTCCAACCCTAGTAGTAGCTAAGCCTAGCCTAGTAGTAGCCAAATTTGAAATGATATATCTTGGTTACTATTAATTCTACATACTTTTGCACCATTTAAAAGGTCGTAATCCTAAAGACTTTTACTAAAAATTTTAAAGAACATAACAACACCTTTATTTTGTGAAACAATAGCTATACCTAAATTCACGTAAAAAAAGTTACGGGGCAAAATTTAAAAAAAAATGCATTTTTCGTTTTTTTGTATCTATTTTTTAAATATGTTTTTGTCGGAATGTAATTTTGAACAAATTTTCTTTTACCGTCTATGTACAAAAAGTCAAAATTTTGAGTTATATACTACATTTTTCAAAATTATGAAAATTATCGAACTGCGCACGTATCAATAACATTTCCCAAATTCGCGCAAATAGTGTCAAACGTAGAACAGCGAAGTTTCAAGAAAAGAGTTCTAAGACTTTCTTTCTGTTTTAGTTCAAAACCCACCAAATTGGCCGCAGTAAGTATAACTTAATTCTAATGCAAAAAACTTTAACTGTAATAAAAAAACAAATATTAATCATTCTAAGATTCAGCAATTGCATTTGTCATGATTTTTCATACATGTTTCAGCAAGAATCTGTACAGTACATTTTAAACCCGAATGATTCATAAAAAATGTGAACTCTTACCGCTTGAACCTCTTAAACAGCTTAATTATAATAAAATACAACTAAATTTTGTTAAGCCCATATTTCGTCGTTTTTAAATGATTTATATTATTTGAATTACTGCTCCCCAATATGGCGGATTTGAATCAGAAACATGATTGGCTGTTCAGGAAGCCTACGTAGTCACACACCTTGATTCGTTACATCATAAAGACCGTACAGCAACCGAGGAGAAACTTTAGATGCCAATTTTAAAAACTTTAATACTTGATGGGTAGATCAAAAGCTAATTTTAATACATTTTGTGTTTAATAGAGGATTTTACATCTCTTCATTTGGACGGACTTCAACGAAACTTAATTTGGCTGGTCAAAACGGTTTAATTCTAACCCGACCATAATGTGGACGGTTGGTGGGCCAACCGGTCCGGCGATATAGTATGTCATTTGGGTTTGTCAAAACGAGAAAAAAATGATAAAGATTCATAAATGTTGTTTGTTTACTTTTAACAAAAGTTAGAAGAGAATAATTAAACAAATTCGCGAACCTATTGTTTGGAAGTCATCAAAACGTAACGGATTGACAGACAGATTTAGACCGTACTGTAACCGAGTTATAAGAATGGCCAGTGGGGTGTAATCGTCTATGGGTACGTGTTTAAACCTAAGGTTAAGTGATTTTGCAGAATATGGTGTGTGCATGACTACAACCAAAATTTTACTTAACGGCATTGGAAAAAAAATTAATAGTCCCTCTTATAAATATTCTTAAATAATAATAATTTTAGGTCATTTTATGACTCTATCTATACCACTGTAGAACAAAAATATCAACATACTAGGTTGAAAATGGACTTTCTCGATCCTAATATCATATAATTTGGTTGTGCCCAATATCTAACTTTGTTTCAGACGCAGTTCAGTTCAGTAAGTAATGTTGAGAGCTTTAAAAGAGTCCGTGAGAATTCGCGAGAATATAAAAGCATATTAACATAATTTATACAACCTAAATATGAATATATTTAGGAAACATTAATAATAAACAAACTGAGGAGTGTTTTTCGTAACTATGGTCTTAAAGCATAAAACAAACTAGGTGTTTAAACTTCATGAGAGTAAGATAAGTTCAACGGGAGCTGAACAGTGGTATATTTGTGGATTTTCCTATGTTTAAAAAACATATGAAGTAACCATACTTAGATTTTTTAAACAATAATCGGAGGGAGTCCTTAAATTAATATATTTTCCTCAAAAAAGATACCTTATTGGTCTTTTTTTGAAAGCGTCTTATTTTTTTAAATACGTTTTAATAAAAGGATTTATTTTTTGCAACAAAAGAATTAATTTGATTTATTTAGAAAAGTTACGATTTTAATTAGAATGTAGAAAAAGATAACAACAAATATTTTATCAAAGTATAGTGTTTATCACTACTTTTAATCTCCATTCGTAAAGGTAAAACATAATTTAAATAATTCTTTTGTTAATAAAAATAAATACGAGATTCTTTTTGTGGAAACGTATCAAAAAAAAAAATGAGACGCTTTGGAAAACGATCCAGTAGAGATCGAACGCTGTTAGAATGACACCGATACGTCACGGTTTTATACGGGTTTGCCATATGAGACCGTGACGTATCGGTGTCTTTCTTACAGCGTTCGATCTCTAACTAAGATGTTCCATTAAGAAAATGTAAGTTTTATTTCGGATCATTTTTGCTTCAATTCCAGTGATTTTCGTAATTTTTTTTTAGAATCTAAAAAAATATACAGCATGGCTAATTCATTTTTTTTAATACCAGGAGAGCAACAAATATGGCCCGTTTAGTCATCGTTCCCTTGTTGGATGATGCTGGACACATACTCATAATTCCAATTTTTTCATAGCTGAGAAGTCTTATATGGGTGTTTAAAAACATATTGTTAAATGTTTAAGAAGGTGTAATATGCATTTACTTTATTAGTGGAAAATAGTTACTACATATTTTAATTACAAAATGGCACTACTTACTGCATCATGTGGTGCAGCTCTAAGGGCCTTGAGAGACTCTTCATGCTCCCCCTCCTACATGGGAATTACACAAAAATACATTACATACACAACGTATTTACAAGGGAATAGACACATAATTATTTTGTGCAAAAATTAGTAGATACGATTAATTTCTCCATGAAAATTTTTAAAATACATAAATAACACAAAATCGTCTTGACAGGTAGCCTAGCGCTTAAGTAAATAAAAAAAAACTAAAATGCCACTAAAAAAGACTTTAGGCGAAGGTGGTTTATTTTATGTGTTTACATTTTTAAGTACGGGAAAATCGCTAAGCATTTACCAACCAAGTGTTAAAATCAACATTGGAAGGTACTAGTCGAGGCAATGAAGCACTAAAAAGGCCAAAAGTTCTCGATTTTTTTCCGCAGGTTGGATCGGAATGCGGTTTTTTGCATTCGCTTGCAAAAATTATTTGTAAAATTCCCCCGTAATTTCCGGGATGTACAAAGCGGAAATTGCATTGTTGCAGCAAAATGCATTAAAATGCATTTTCTGAGACGCATTTTGGAATATTTGATAACTTTGTAAAAAAGAGTCAGAACTGGCACAAATCGGGTTTTTTAAGGTCGCTGATCATGATTATGATGTTCAAATTGACCCACAGCCGACCTGGAGCTCAGGAACGCTGATGAACGTCATCTCCGTAGAACTCTCCCAAAATTCACGCAAAGAAGGAGAAAAACTCGACGCCCGGGGGGTTTTTAGTTCGCTGAATTTAAATATGGCAACGGCGAACACCCCTCGGACACCTGGTGCGTCCGAACCTAGATCTGGACGTCATCTCCGAGAATTATCCTGACAATATCGTCAAAAACAAGTCGAAAATCATTAAGCGGGGGTTTTTTCGGGCGCTGAATCCAAATTTCACGTCAAAAATGGCCCCCGGACACTTGGTGCGCCGGAACCTGGCCCTGGACGCCACCTCCGAGGGTTTTCCTGACATGATCGAAAAAGCCGAACCGAAAAACTTTAATGGGGGTTTTGGGGAGCTGAATCCGAATTTCATGTCGATAACGGCCCTCCAAACCCCCGGTGCACTGAAAAATATTCAGTTGAAAATGTTATTGTGTTATTGTGGCAGAGACAGAGGCCTCAGATGAGGGAGATGTTTCCCGTATGAATACATCAGTCGATGACAAAGAAAACGAGCAGACTACCGATGTGTCACGTGATCAAGAATTTGATATGTATATAGTTACGTGTCAACACATTTGAGCTATTAATTAATTAAGGCAAACTTACAGGTTCATAGTATTTGATTTGAGGTCAATAAAAATTGTTTTAACGTAAATTACATAAATATTGCGTTTTTATTCATTCTATTTCTTTTCTTCTCACATTATCTAGAATAAACAATTCCACAAAGCTATTGCAGTATTGACGCCGGTCTCTAAGACATCCGGTTTGGTTTACATTCATAGTAATGGCATCGATGTCAAGATTAAAGTTCTATGGCATCCAGGGCCAGGTTCCGGTGCACCGGGAGTTCAAAGGGTCGTTATCAACATGAAATTCGGATTCAGCGCTCCAAAAAACCCCCCCTTGAAGTTTTTCGGTTCGTCTTTTACGATCATGTCAGGAAAATCCTCGGAGATGGCGTCCAGGGCCACATTCCGGTGCACCAGGTGTTCAGGGGATCGTTTTTGACGTGAAATTTTGATTCAGCGCCCCAAAAAACCCCCGCTCAATGATTTTCGGGTTGTTTTTGCCGATATTGTCAGAAAAATTCTCGGGGATTACGTTCAGAGCCAAGTTCCGGTGCACCAGATGTTCAGGGGGTCATTTGCGACGTAAAATTTGGATTCAGTGCCACAAAAAACCCCCGCTTTTCGGGTTCTATTTGTCGATATTGTCAGGAAAATTCTCGGAGATGACGTCCAGGTCTAGTTTCGGACGCACCAGGTATCCGGGGGTGTTCGCCGATGCCATATTTAAATTCAGCGACATAAAAACCTCCCGGGCGCCGAGTTTTTCTCCTTCCCCGCGTAAATTTTGGGAGAGTTCCACGGAGATGACGTTCATCGGCGTTCCTGAGCTCCAGGTCGGCTGTGGGTCAAATTGAACATCATAATCGTGATCAGCCACCTCAAAAACCCCCGGGTACCCGACTTGAGCCAGTTTTGACTCTTATTTACAAAGTTATCAAATATTCCAAAATGCGTCTCAGAAAATGTATTTTATTAATGCATTTTTGGCTGCAGCAATGCAATTTCCGGTTTGTACATCCTGGAAATTACGGGGGAATTTTAGAAATTATTTTTGCAAGCGAATGCAAAAACCGCATTCCGATCCGACCTGCGGAAAAAATACCGAGAACTTTTTTGCTTCATCTCCTCGACTATACGGATTTCATCCGTATGTGTGTAGGTTAATGGTTTTGTTAAGAAACATGTTTTTTTTAATATATTTTTTTAGTACGAAATAAATAAAATAAACTTAGAATGATTTTTTTATGTCTAAATTCAAGTAATTGTTATCTCGTGGCATTTTAAAAATGATTATAATGACACTCCTAATTTTTGCAGGTTATAAATTAAAACATAAAACAATATGGTAAATGAACAAAGCCATAGACAATATGTTAAAAAAATAAACAAAAACACACCGAAACCATTACATCAGGTTACAATATTTATTTGTACTTACCTTCCAAATGAACTCGCCGCTAGAACTTGACCTTGTATCAGAACCACTATCCCAATCTTGCTCATCCACATCATTACTCTCACTAAATGAAGTTGACATTAACTGATTGTCAATTGGTCCATTAAATCGTATATCTGTTAAAACTCCAAAAATGTCATGATCATCTACCATCGTATCGGCCAATGATCAAAGCATCGTGTGGTTTAAAATCATCGTCATAATCGTGCGCCTGTTTACCATCTAGTGAAAAGTCACTGTTGTGTTTCGTATTTTCCAGATTTACAATATTGACATAATCAGCCTCATTGATAATGTCAATTGAACTGTCAACATTTTGGTATGTGACTTGTTTATCATCACCTTCAACAACATCATTAGCAAGATTTTCATATACTGGTAACTCGTCCACGGGGTTCTTAGAGTCAATAAGATTTTCATACATCTGAACCTCTTTGGCACTAGTTTCAGTATTTTCGTAATAAGGCTCAATGTTTATCTCAGGTATTACAACATCTACCACTGTATTTTCAATGGTGTGACTTGGCAAATTGGCATTGACTTCTGGCACTTCCTTACATATGGTATTTGGACGTTCTTCGTTTAAACTATTTTCTATGCTTTCAGGTACATCTTCACTATATTCGGGTAATAATGGTGTATGAGTTATTGTACTGTATGTCATTAGTGATGCAGGCAATGACTTCCAAGGTTTATCTTCAGGAGATGGTAGTGGAGCCACCTACAACAGAAGAAGTGAAGTATATTTTAATGCATTAAATTCGTAATGCATGTAAATAATTAAATATCTATTTATAACCTAGTGAGTAAAAAATGTATTTTTTTATAACAATAAAGCAAAACGAATATTTTATCTGTAAGATATAATTTTGTAACCTTATTGTTAAAGTAAAATTAAAATTAAAATTTACTTTATGGTGAAGTAAAAAAAGAGAAACTTTCAGTAATATACGCCCAAGTCTACTATTTTCCAACACATTTTTGATATCTTGTTTATTGTAAATATGTTCTATAGTTTTGTGGCGGATTCATGTTTCAGTTTGTTTTCTTTGGGATACTGGCCTTTTTACTTTTTTAAAATGGGATCTCTTCGGTCCAGGTCCCGGGGTATAACGAACTGACCCTGTACAGCCCTATTGACCCCTAGGAACTTGCAGATAGCCTGCAACAAAAAAGAAGAAAACCCTAAAAAAAAAACAAAAATAAGAACCTTGGGTTTTCTTCTTTTTTGTTACAGGCGATCTGCAAGTTCATATGGGTCAGTTCGTTATACCCCGGGACCTGGACCGAAGAGGTCCCATTTTTCCACAAAGTAGAAATTCGAGTATCCCAAAGAAAACAAACTGAATCTTGTTTATTTAAAGGCAAGCGATTAACTTCTAAATAAATTAACCTACCTGTTTATTTACAAAAGACGGCAAACTTTCAACAGATGACGTATGATTTCTTTCACTATCCAAAAAGCTGCTTACGGAAGTTTGATTTAGTTCTGAACTCTCTAATTTAGTTTCACTCTCAGCATCGAATAATTCAGGTCGTAAAGTTTCTTCACTACTATCTTTTGAAAGGCTCTCCAACTCAGATCCTTTTGCTGTATCAAAAGATTTATCTCGCAAAGTAGTCTCACTGTTATCTTGAGGAAGATCTGGGTCAATAGCAAGTATAGGCTCTGATACCAACCATTCTTTAATTGCCCTATCACAAAGGTGCGTTTTATTTTTTTCTTCATCATAATCCTCTAATTCTTTATTGTCACGTACATCAACACAACTTTTATATTCACCACTATCTTCGTTAGTTATATCGTCTTTAACACTTTCAAAAACCTCATCATTGACTTCTTGACAATTTTCTACCATAACGTTTGTATTTTCTTTTTCATTGTTACAAGCAAAGTCTTCCAGATTAAATAGTGTATCATTGGAGCAGCACGAGCTTTGACTTTGGGTATGTCCATGATTAGGGACCCTTAAGGGGCTTTCATTAGTCTGGGAGGATAATGGAGCTTGGTATTCCGGTTCACATTGGTCTGTCCACTCACTGTCAGAGTCGTCTAATCTATAAATATAAAACAACTAATATTACAAAGTGAGGCAAAACTAATTGATTAAGTAAAACCAACACCAAGCTAGCTTTTTGTTTTAGATCTTGAAAAATTATTTTCTTTTAATTATTTTAAATTGCTCCTAATTTCTATTGTTTTTAATGAATTCGCCACAACCAGGTATTGCTGATTTACAAAAATTGCCTAAACTTGACTTTTAACCAAGATCTGGACAATATAGTTTTACCACAATAGGAATTAATATATTTACCCAGACCTACGAATGCGTCAATTAAAAACGACGAAAATAGTGAATAATTTTATAGTAATAATAAATAAAGGGCCTTTGTTTTCGTGAAAACTATATTTTAAACAAAATCCTAGTAGAGCACTTTCAGTAATCTAATCACATAGAAAGTATTATTTCCGAAACCATCACATATTTCAGAGACTTTAGTATGTAGTGACATTTATTTTTTTTTATAATTAAAATTTTACCGATAACTGTGGAGTGCGTACGTTCACTGAATTTGTATTTTTAAAGAGAAAAAAGTGTTTAATTGAGTTTTTGCTGAAGAGTGCATAAACGCTACACCTTAGGGGTCGGGCGAAAGGACGTGGAGACGGTGGGCGGAGACTAAAAAACTCCCACTACCACAATTTTCGTATAGCCGCATTAAAAATATTATATTTTATTTAGGTTCTTCCAAATTCGGTGTATCGATGCGATGTTGTTTCCGATTGCAAGCCTACAGGAGATGACGTTTTTCGGTAACTATTTTTCACTTACATGACATAAATTATACACCATTTTAAAGGTAAGGAAATTATCTAAGCCTCTACTGTAACGGATTTTTGAAATATGAGTCGAGTTAAGAGAAAATAGTATCTAAACATACTACTAATTTTAGGGTGACATTCACTCAAGGAAATATTAAAAACCAAATCCAAATTTAAAAAACTATTACAGCAGAAATCTAGATTTAAGTGTTGGCTTTCATATAGTTTTTGAAAATTATCGATAACTCATACCGTTTTTGAGAAAAACATTATGCCCCGAACCACAAATTGGATCCAATTTTCGCGGCGCGAATGGACTCTGAAATACATCGTTTTTGAGAAAATAAAATAAAAACAATGACTAATAATTTCAGTAATAAATGGTAAGGAGGATCCAAAACTATCCCTTCTAACTACAGATCAATATCTCTTTTTTCAGTTGTTTGCGAGATAATGGAAAAATTCATTAATTCCGAAATCTTAAAATATTTGGAAAGACACAAAATTTTAGTACTTAGGCCTTCAGCTTCTGTAGACTGCCCATAAAAAAATAATGGTATTTCATGAAAAAATAGCTTCGTCCGTGAACAAAATGTGTGATTTAAATTAATGATACTTGATTGGGACCTTAACCATATGGGGCACTATAATACTTGAGGAACCTTGAGCGGATTCACTACTTGCAGCACCCAATATAAATCAGATTACGAACCCCCTTAATTTGGTACGGAGGTTTTTTTTCCGACATGGGGTAGCCCACTATCGGCCTTTAGCACCACCGTTTGAACAGACAACCACCGGACTCGTCTAATACCATTTTTTCTAATACTCATTAAGAAATGCTTTAAAAAGTAGTCGTGCTTAAACAGTGAGTTCGTGACGCACCTCGTATAGACGTATGTAAACTTATCTTGACTATATTAATCTGACCTCAGTGATATTATAATGTTTTGAATATCTACCGATAGCACTGACTAGTAGCACGTTTTTTTTTTTCTATTTTTGTTAAATATTATTTAAAGGTTTTATACTTCATGCAGCACCGCTTTCTCAATTTTAGTTCTACCTTCAGATGTACATTTTAGCACACCACCATTTTTAACAAAGCGACGATAGAAAAAGTTAGACTGGCAAAGTACGATTGGTACTCTGTCAATAAATACGTCTTGTTTGCTCTGCAATACCATCGGTGAGGCCATACACGTAGTGCATTTAAAAATAATTCATCATAAGTAACAAGATTGTAAAAGCAATCACCGCAAACAGGTTTGAACGAAAGCAGCTTACTTAAAAATGTAAAAAAATATCAACGCAGATTCATAGCATAGCAATTATATTCTCCAATAAATAATTACATTACCATTTACGGACACTACAAATTATTTTTAAAAAACGGTCCAATGCAAAAAAAAAGTTAAGAAAACACTTATCTTTCAAACTGAACGAGGAATTAAAAAACAATATTTATTCTGAAAAAAAATCCATTAGCGTACTATTCCTTTCTTTAAAAATATCAGTCAGTGCTCGTACGCACGCCACTATTAAAGTTTAAATTTATATTAAACTAGTTTTTCGCCCGCGCGGACTACACGATTTTTAGGTGTTTTGTTTCCTTACCGTTCTCGCGGGATACTGACCCCCTCCTCCCACTCCATCGCGTTACATCACAACACGCTCCCCAGGCTCCGTCTTCCCTCACACATTCCGCGGCGTAGCGCGCGTCTTGAGTTTGAGCATTTTTCATTGTTTCGTACTTTATTTTTTTATTACTTTTTAAAAATAAATGACGTTTGTCAATCAGTTATACGAATTTCTGATTCAAACTTTCATCCTCGTTTTTAACCCCTCAAGGGATAAAGTTCCAAAAATACTACTACTTTTTAGTTTTCTGGGGAATCACTAATCAGAAATCTAAATACCAAACTCCCATACTTAAAACTTTAAAAATAACAATTTTTTTATACAAAATTTTATTCCCACTTTAACCCCCCATGTGATGTAATTATAAAATTTTAAACATCATTTTTAACCTTAATCAATAGCCTACATATCAATTTTCATGTTTCTAAGTCCAGAAATGACGAAGTTCCATATAAACTTTCACTCCCCAATCTACCCATTTAGGGGGAAAGTTTCCCAAAATTATTTTTCAGTTGACGTCAACAAACTTCCATCCTCACTTTAATCACCCAGGGGATGCAATTCCAAAAATGTTAAAACATCATTTCCAATAGTAATTTATAGCCTACATACCATTCTGCCCCTTTGGAGGGAAGGTGTATCCTAAAACTCTTTTTTACCTTACGCCTTCTACTTCCATTTCCGTGCCAAATTATATTTTTATTTTTAGGTCATGACAACACAAAATATGCACCTTTTTAAATGTCACTACATATTTAATATTACTGAAATATCGTAATCTGTAAATTTTCTAATTTTTGATTACAAAATTTCTTAACATTACGTTTAAATTTCTTTTTAAATTATTCATCTTGAAAACGGTGACCGACTTGCCACCGAAACGTAGATTAGTGTCCTTAATTTTTTGTTTATTTTTTTTGGGGGGGGGTTTCTTCTTTTTTGTTGCAGGTGATCTGCAAGTTCATAGGGGTCAATAGGGCTGAGCAGGCCCAGTTCGTTATACCCCGGGACCCGGGCCGAAGAGTCCCATTTTCCAAAAAGGAGTAAGGCAAGTATCCCAAAGAAAACATACTGAAACATGAAACCGCCACAAGACTCTAGAACATATTTACCCTGTATAGTATTAAACAGTCAGTGTTATTCTACAAGGTAAACTACTTAAAAGTTTGGTACAATATTTCAGCTTAAAAAGGGGTTAAATTAATACTTTCAAGAACTAAATCCCTATTGAAAGTATCTGTTTCAACCCAGCTTTGATCAAAAATGTTATTCTTTTAAGTATTTTATTGTGCAGAATGTGTTCTTGTTGCTAAACTTTTTTGTCTGACAATTAGCATCGATGATGGTAAAATTACCGAAAGCGTTCTGTTAGGATTTTAATAATAAATACAATTTGCACGAAATACAAAGCCCCCTCATTTATTATATTTCTACGTGCACACAGATAAAATAACCTTTTATTTGTATATTAAACAGTTGGAAGTGTAAAAGTAATTTAAGTTTCACTGAAGTGAGAAGAATGTAAAAATATATTTGTATCATCTATGTATACAAAATGCATATATTTTTTTTAATTCTCCACTGTAGTACCTGGCAGTTTCCTAATTTTGTCATTGTCTCGGAATTCACAAGAAACCACACATATTTAAATACAAATATTTTATATAACTATTATTTTCGAAGTAACTTTTACATCTTGTTGGGCCACAAATTTACAACAGTCGCCCCTGTTAACAATAGAACCAACTTATACACAGTAATTTTTTAAAACTTGACCTTGACATTTGACATTATTAAAGAACACCAATCCTCTGAAAATGGCCGCTTCGAAATGTCTTTAGAGAATATGTTGTGTTTTTGTTTAATTTCTCTAGTGATTTTTAACATTTCCGGCCGAGTGATAATCGCGTTGTCAAATTTAGCAATGGGACTTGGCAATTGTTAAAAGCTACCAACGGTTTAGAATGTTTAACAAAATGCAGATTTTGACAGGTTGCCTACTAAAATCATTGAATAACACTGACAATAACGTTTTGTTAAACATTCTCAAACCGTTGTTAACTGCTAACAATTGCTAAGTCCATCGTAAATTTAACAACGCGATCGTCACTTGGGGTTTTCTGTTATTTTTTTACGTATTGTCATTCCTTATCAACTAACAGACGTCAAACAAATGAATCTTATTACCCTACACAGAAACCCGTAAGTCTTACCTATTTTGTGCGCTCTGTTTGTTTTTTCCTTTTAACTCAAGTGCGGTTTTAATATTGTTTTTACTATAGACACAAAAATAATTTTTAATTTAGACTGCTCTTGCGAAAATACATTAAAAAACTGTAACATTATACATGAAAATAGGAAGTATCACACAAATCATTTTCTTAACAAAAATCAAAAAAATATTGACCAAAATGTGATAAATTAATGCCCTTTTTTTACATTTTACAAAGCGCCTAAAATGTCGTGGAAATCTAAGTAATGCCGTGATTGAATACTATGCTATATAGAGTGTTATAGAAAACTTAAAGCCAGATTCTACTAGTAAAAATGTGAAAAATAGTTCATAAATATATGGATCTGGAAATGTTCCGTTTTCATGATGCCGATGTTTAAATTTTTCCGTGAACTTTATTTTACAAAACCCGTTAGGATATTAAAATAGGTTTTGGTACATGCAAATGTTTTACTAAAGGAAACATTAACGCTAACCAGCACAGGAAGATCATTTTCAGCATTTAATTTAAACCTAAAATTTAAAATAACGTTTCCTGAAAAATTAAAATCGTACTGAATAATACAAAACGATTATTGAAAAACGTTTTAGAACGAAAAAGTCCAGGAGCCAATTTTTAAGCAAAACTAATCTGACATTAGGAAAGTGACACTAATTTTTGCTAAAACCGATGGCATTCAGTTCTTTTCGCTTAATATAAATACTTGCGGGTACGAGTGTAAGTGCTTTAAAAAACAAATTTGTACATGTAAAAATGACCATAAATGATATTATTTGCCTGTCCCAAAGCTTATCTTAATATCTAATCAGGTTTTCGATATATAATAAAAAAAAACTATTAAAGACGGAATAATTTTAACACCCCGCATCGTAAAAGCAGAGAATTTCCGGACCCAAGTTTATAAGAACCTATTTTAATATTTTCAAATGTAAAATCTGCCCTAAAATTTTCCTTACAACGTTCTGTAACACCCTGTATATTACTTGAACCAAACAACCATAATAATAAAAAGTTTTAATTACACATATTTTTCAAAACCTTCTTAAAACAAAATTACACAAAAAATGTGTATATGCTTAATAAACAAAGGTATAAAAAGCATCGTTAGGGTCATATATGAAAGGTAACCCATAAGAGCGAATATAAAACCCATAGAAAATGTAAAAATAACTGCCTTCAGGGGCCTTTTCTGCCCCCAAATATTCTTAAGGATGTTTGGGAGGTACAATCGAAGACAAAAGTACTAAAATCTAGAAATTCGTGAATAATCACGTTAGATTGACTATTAAGAGTATTAAGTAAATAATTAGTAAGGGAGTAAGAGAAATGTATAAAGTTTACCAGAAAATTGAAATTTTTTTAAAAAATTTACAACAAAATAAGAAAAACAATTATGGATGTTTGGGAGGTAAATCCATAATGCTACCAGACAAACGAAAATTTAACAGTTACTTCTTCATTTAATGCTGAAACCCCTATAAAAATTCCAAATCATTCCACTAAGCCGTTGAAGTTAGTGTCTGTCTGAGCAGGTTAAATTCAATTTTAGTAGTTAAAAAAAAGCTACCAAAAATTCCAAACTTTCATAAAATGTGAAGTGAGCTTTAAATTACTACTAAAATTGAATTTAATCTGCTTAGTCAGCGAATCGCCATAAGATTACGTGTATTTTTTTAATTACAATAACTTTTTAACGGCTTAGTGAAATAATTTGGAATTTTTATAGGGGTTTCAGCATTAAATGAAGAACTAACTGTTAAATTTTGGTTTGTCTCGTAGTACTATGGATTTATCTCCCAAACATCCTTAATTGTTTTTCTTATTTTGTTGTAAATTTTTTGGAAAATTTTCAATTTTCTGGTAAACTTTATATATTTCTCTCTTGCCCCTACTAATTATTTACTTAATAGTATGCAATATAACGTAATTATTCTTGAATTTTTAGATTTTAGTACTTTTGTCTCCGATTGTACCTCCCAAACATCCTTAACCTTTTGCATAATGTACCCAAACGGGAACACATATTTCAGAAGTCCATATAGTGGCTCCATCTATCAGAAAATTGTTAAAACTCTAAAGAATTGGTTAAATTAAAGCACGGTTTTCTACTTTTTTTTAATAGTTTGCGCAATCTATGGAAGATCTTTAATATGTTTTATGGTTGTTTACGATGTTGGTTGTTACATACTTTTTAGATAATTTATAGCAATATTTGAAGTGGTTTCCGACAAAACAAAAGGTGAGTTTTTTTTTAGGGTTTTGTGTGGGTGTGTAGAGTATATCCCGTCAATAATAATTGGTTTTTTTTTTTTGTTAAAAATTGATCTGTGTTGGGGGTTATCCCCCTTTTTTAAATATTATCATAATTCTTTTTTTTCCGGTCAAATTATTATTTTTTGTATTATAAAATTTAAATACATGGTTTTCCTGAAATAACCAAGTTTTTTTTACAAAAAAAGTTTTTAGGGTTTCCATCGAAGCAAATTCAGAGTATCTAAATGATGACCAGGAATAATATAAATATTTAAAAACTTGACGGATCATTAAAGGTTATTGATAAATTTAGCTTTTTTATTTATAGGGAGCCCGATTGAAGATATCGATGTTGATGCTGATATGCTGATGCCAAATAATGATGAAGAAGATTTTCCTGATGATATTTTTGCAATTATTCAACCTAGCACCTAATCCAGGTTCTTTTTTTAACACAAACAAGGGGCCAAAGAATCAGGTCAAACCCTTAGAGATCCAGAACAAAATTTTTTTTGGAGAAGGGTTTTCCCGCATTTTAGAACGATGGAATATAATTTATTAAATTCTTCCCAGCGAATTTATAAACACTATTGTCGAAAACATGCTTATCATTACAAAAACGCCAAATAAAGCAACGACAGACGAAAAAAAATTGAACAGTTTTTGGGAATACTTTTGATGTCACTTACGGCCTTTGTCTCGATTTGGGCCCCGAAAGATCTTTTGGTGGCTGACGTGATCCCTTTGGTTTGAGGAACAAAAAAATTTATTCTTTTTCCGAAATATTTCCGACAAAAAACTGAAAAATTGACCATTTCCAGCAAATAATAAGTTTAAAAAATTCCATTGGGAGAAAAGTCTTGTGATGAAAAAATTATTCCATTTAAAGTAGAACTCTCTCAAGACTTTAACCCAAAAACCCCCCAAAAAGGGGTTCAAAAATTTTGTTTATCGGGGATATCAGGATTTTCAAACGAGCTTTACAGCAATAACCTAATACAAATCAAACCAGGGGGGCCCCAACTTGGACCGGGTAATATTTGTGGCTATTAGACTGGTCCCCGGGGAAGTAAACCATAATATATATGATAATTATTTTCCGTACAATTGCCCCTCGTTTTAGAGAAGCTTGGAAAAAAAAAAATTTAGGAGGTCAGATCAAAGTTAAAAGGTTAAATGTTCAAAAAAAAATGAGGAAAGGGGGGTGGACACATTGAACATACCGCTACTGTTGATGGCATAGATATCCTGCTGTACAATGGATGATAATCGTATGGTTACCTTGATTCATTTTTGGAACAGAGCCAATTTCAAAGTGCAAAAATTTTTAAATCAGAAAAAAATAAGAAGGATATCAACCGTCCCGATTGTTTAGGATAAATCCGGGGGGGTGTTACCTACAGGATTCATTCGGGGTTTATCCATCAAATAAAAGTAGGAAATGGTATAACGTATTTTCTTTCATATGATTGATGTTGTAATTTCAATGCAGGTTCTTCAACCCGGTTAATAGGCAGCTAAAAAAAAGGTGAATTTTGTTTTTAGTTCAAAACAACACTAGGGATTTTTGTTATGTGGAACCCTGTCTGAAAACGAGGGCGACCAAGTACTAGTCCTGCAACTCTCCTGTATTCACACCCAAAAAAAAAGTTTAGAATATCGTCCCAAAACAAGAAGTTCAAAAATTTTGGGTTGGCCTTTTATACTATAAAGAAAAAGGGAAAAAAAAAGCAAAGGGGGAAACACGGGTCAAGTGCGAAAAAAAGCAATATTCATTTTTGTTTTAAGTCAACAATTGTTTAAAAATTTCATGTTGATTAATAACTTTTTCCCCAAACTTATAAAATAACCTTAAGATAAGTTTTTTTTTTTTTTTTTTAAAATTAAATTAGGAGACATTTTGTTTTTCCTGCATAATGTTTTCCCTTTGGGGGAAAAAAATTTTCTGTCAAAATATTTTCTTCAAAAAAAAAAAAAAAATTTTCCCTTTTTTACACCTTTTCAAATTCCAAACCCAGGAATTTTTTTTTTTTAAAAAAATAATTCTCGAGGGGTTGATTGTTTAATTATCTTTCCCCTTTCCTTGGGAAACCCCACTTTGTACTTTGGGGAAAAATCTTCGTAGACTGTCACAAGATAAAAAAAAATACTTTTGTACCCTATCCTAAAAGCTATTAAACCTAAAGAAGTTAAATGTATTTTTTGGGAAAAATAATTTTTTAACTTATTTTACATCTACAGGTAGATCGAATATATTATATTTTAAATAATATTTGTTTTACTTTTTTGAAGTATTGAAAATATAAAAATAAATAGAAACGTGTGAATGTTTGTGATAATGACCAAAGAAGAAACTTGTTTTTTTAAGTTATTTCAAAATTTAAAGTAAAAAATTTTACATAAATTTATATCTGTTAACACATTATAGCATTCGCGAGATACAATACAAACAATGATATTAAAGATATTTATTTTGTTTCCCAGAAAGACCATTACCACCACAATATTAAAAAATAAGTTTCTTACAAAAATAAAACTAACCAATTAGGAATCAAAACAAATAAATTAAAATTGTCAAATAACTTTTAACTAAACTATATCCATTTCAATAAAAAGTTGGTTAATTGTTAACAAACCATAATATTTGCCTGTATATAAATCTAGAAACAGTTAAACAATTCTTGTTTCAGATATATTTATAGGCCAACCAACAGAGCAAAAAATGTGATCATTTTAACACTTAAATTTAGCCAAAAACAACCTGTGCCATCCCTTAAAATATGCTAAATAGACGAAAACCCCGGTTTTGGCCCAGCGAATTCGTTTACAGTAATTGTTTAAACAATAAAAACTGTAAAAAAAAGGTATTTTTTTAGTTTTTCGCGTATAACTCAAAAACTATTAGAGATATCGCGATGATGTCAATGGGACTATTTTAGAGAATTAAAAAACCTGGTTTTTTATAGAGCTTTTTCCGAGCATTTCCCGCCGAGGAAATCCGAAAAAAACTCCAAAAATGGACATTTTTTCAAAAAATTATATCCCCGTTCGGTTTAAAGATTTAGGAGTAATTTTTCGAAAAATGAAGCTAATAATATGTAGTTTAACTACGCAGAGAACGGTTTCTGTCGGATTTATAGTTTTTGATTTAGGGCTCATCAAAAATTTTAGGGCTTTTTCTGGGAGGCTCATCGTTTTAAGGCGGATCAATATATATGTTGATTCTGTAAAGGCATATGAAAGTAGAGATCAAAGTCCTCTCCATATTTTAAATTCTTCGCTCAAGGAGTGGGAAATTATTGAAAAAAGTATCTGAAAGTCGTGCAAAACGCGAAAAACGACAAGCATAGCAGAGTAGCGGTAGTGGCAAGGCAACGAAGGAGAAAAGCATATTAGTCCGGGTAAATCTGTAATTTACCGATAAATGATTTTAAAAGGTCATGAATTAAGATGAAACCTTTTGCATTTTCTTAAAAAACAGATCAACTACAAACTGTTGGAAAGAAATAGTGGATCCTACGAAGAGCATTTTTTAACCTTCAACCCCCCACGCATAAAATTATTCCATAAAAACGTTTTTTTTAGGTTTATTGGGTCACTGAATTCAAATATAATATTAGAAATTATAATTGAGGGCTTAGATGGGTTAAATTGACCCTTTTTTACCCTCTGCAACCTTAAAACATACATTTCGTTAAAAAAAGTTTTTTCCTCATTTTTAATACTACAAATAGTTTCACTGAATTCAAATATGATATTGGAAATTACTTTAAAAAAGGGCTAAATTCACCTTTTTACCCTACACCTCATAAGTTTTCCTTATTTTTAATGGTACATATAGGTTTTTTAAACCACTGAATTCGAATATGATATTAGAAATTACATTTGAGGGCTTGAAAGGGCTAAATTCACCATTTTTTTAGCCCATACACCCTTAAAACATACATTTCGCTAAAAAAAGGTTTTTTCCACATTTTTAATGGTACATTAAGGGTCTTTGGGCCACTGAATTTTAATATAATATTAGAAATTACATTTGAGGGCTTAGAGGGGCTGAATTTACCCTTTTTTACTCCCTAGACTCCTAAGACATACATTTTGCTAAAAGAAAAGTTTTTTACCATTAAAACCTATATGTAACAATGAAAATGGGGAAAAAACTTTTTTTTTAGGAAAATTTATGATTTTGGGGGACCTCTTTTAGCCCTTTTAAGCCCTCAAGTATAATTCCTAATGTCATATTCGAATTCAAAATCCTATAAAAAAAATTTTTTTGGAATAGTTTTATGTTTGAGGGGTAAAAAGGTAACAAATGGGTTTAAAAAAACCTTTTCGTAGAATCAACTATATCTTTCCGACAGTTTGTAGTTAATCTGTTTCTAAAAAAATGCAAAAGGTTTCATCTCGATTTATGCCCTTTCAAAATCATTTAACGGTAAATTACAGATTTACCCGGACTAATATGCATTTCTCCTCCGTTGCCTCGCTCCCCTACTGCCCCTCTACTCTGCTTCGCTCGCCGATTTTCGCGTTTTGCACGACTTTCAGAGGCTTTTTTCACCAATTTCCCACCCCCTAAGCAAAAAATTCAAAATATGGAGAGAAAAATTTTGATCTTTACTTTCATATGTCGATTTCAGAATTGATCCGCCTTAAAACGGTGGGCCTCGCAAAAAAAACCCTTAAATTTTTGATGAGGTCTAAATCAAAAGTATAAATCCGACAGAAACCATTCTCTGCGTAGTTAAACTACATATTATTAGCTATCATTTTTGAAAAATTACTCTTAAATTTTTAAACCGTACGGAGATATATTTTTTTTGAAAAAGGTCACATTTAGGAGTTTTTGTTGGATTTTTTCGGTAAAAAATGCTCGGAAAAATCTCTATAAAAAAACCATTTTGTAGGTTTTTTAATTCTCTAAAACATTCGACACCATCGCGATATCTCTAATAGTTTTTGAGTTATATGGGAAAAACTAAAAAAAATACCTTTTTTACAGTTTTTATTGTTTAAACAATTACTGTAAACAAATTCGCTGGGGCCAAAACCGGGGTTTTCATCTATTTATCATTTTTAACAGATAGTAAAGGTTGTTTCCGGCTAAATTTAAGTGTGCAAAAAAATCTCTATTGATTGGTCTATTAGAAGAATCGGCGGTAGTATAAAGCATTTTTTTATATACCCAATAAGTTCTAATTACTTTTGGGCTTTTGGCATGAAAAATGTTATTTAATTCGCAACACACAACATATACAGTAAACAGATATAAAAAATAATGACCATGTTTTTTTTTTATCTTGGGACAGTCCATGAATGCTTACATCCTTAGTATTTACTAATTTACCCTGCGAATGTCCAAATAAAAGTAAATAGCAGTTTTTTTTTTAAATACTTTGAAAACAAACTACTAAAAAAGATTAAATTCACCGCAAAAAAAAATTAACATAATATGGTAAGTAGGTAATGTCCTAGATACTATACTGAACTAATGGGTGCATGATGTCTTATATGTCAAGGTTTATTTTTATCAATAATAATTATACCCAATTTAACTGAGAATATACTTCTTATTTTCCAGTAAATCTGACCCATAAAATAAATATCAGCATATACAGAGTCCTGCAGCTCACCTCCCGTCTTATATAGCTAATTTATTAATTAATTCAAAATTTTCATATTTTGCGGATGTTACCTCTAACCTACGGCTCATTTCAGGAAAATAGTTTTGGTTATACAGAGTGTCAAAAAAAGTGTGACGTCACGACAATGAATTTTTTTAGATTGAATGCTCTTTTTTTTTTTGTATAGTGAGGTACCTCTTGTGGTTATCTACCTTTCTCTAAAATCGGTTCTGTAATTTAAGAGAATTTTTTTCATTTAATCTGGTCTGTTTGGCCTTACATACTATGTGTTTTGGCCACAAATAAAATATTAAAAAAAAAACTTGTTTTTACCAAGGGAAAAAATAATTAGTGCCTGATTAAAAATTAAACGAGGAACTTATTAAGTAACAAAACAATCCCAGGTCATGTTTGGTTAATTGAACTGTAAAGGTGTCCAAAATTTAGTGTCAAACTCTCCAAATTTTAAAAACTTTTTTATTTTTCTTATCTTTATAAAGCCCCCATATTTTTAGGTCGTTAGATGCAGACTTAAAAAAAAATTTTTCTAAATATAATTCAAATTCCTAACACATTAAAAAGTTTTGTTGAAAACCATTTTGGCATCTGTTTTAATAGCAATATCATTGGATAAAAAACTAGGAGGCTATAAAAAACAATTTACTGATATTAGAGTTCCTAGTAACGTTAATTATTACCTAGAAATTCGTTAAGGTTGCATAAATGTTAGACAAAAGGTATTACAAAGTAAAATTAGGTTAATTTAACATTAAAAGCTATTTCTTAAATTAATGACTTACTCGAATTTTTCTAATACGTTAAAATAAGCTGTCAGTTTATTAAACTCAAATGTCAATAAATTGTTTTTCATAGCCACCTACCATTTTTATTCAATGGTATTACTATTGAAATAGATGCCAAAATAAGTTTTTAATTAATAACTTTTAATGTGTTAGGAATCTTAGAATTTTTTTTTTAAGTTTACATCTAACGACCTAAAAATATACAGGAGTTTATATTAAAGATAAGAAAAATAAAGTGCTTTAAATTTTAAAAACACTAAATTTTGGATACCCTATACAGTTCGAATTAACCCAACATGAGCTGGGCGACGTTGCTTAATAAATTCCTCGTTTAATTCTATTAATCAAGCACTATTGGTATTTTTATCCATTTTTAAATTCAGTGGTGCTAAACATTTTTTTTTCTGAAATCACTGAGCCGATGTTGACAAAATTTTAGAGGAAGGTAGATAACCACAAGAGTTACCTAAATATGCATAAAATACAGAGCATTTAATCAAAAAAAATGCACCATCGTGACGTCATACTTTTTTGTGACACCCTGTGTAACCAAAATTATTTCCTAAAATACACCGGTAACGTCTGCAAAATATGAACATTTTGAATTAATTATTAAATCAGCTACTTAAGACGGAAAGTAAGCTGCATGATCCTGTGTATTAATATTTGGCTTACCTTAAGTAGATATTTAACTAGGTCAATTTTTTTACCACAAAAGTAAAACACTAAGTAGAATACACAACTAGTCGTAAAAATACATCAAAGCAATAAATCTCCTGACTGGTATCCACCTTATACCATAATTTAAAACTGTTAAAAATATATACATATTAACGTATACTTTACTGCGAGTAGGAATTTAAAAAAACTAAGCAAACCAAAATTATTGAAATAACTTTTATAGAAATTGTTAATAAAGGATCAAGCAAAAAATAAAAAACTTAAAATCACCTTAGAATTAATATATTATATGTTAGATCTTTATTTAACAATATTTGCAATTAAAATAAAATATACATAAATACAATTACTTACAAAAGCAAAAGCACAACTGCTAAAATTAAAAGACAATAAAGCCACAATACAATGTAAAAATATTAGAAATAAAAATAGCAAATGCAAACAAAAACCGGAGACCCCTGGTACTTATTGGTTAATACAGGATTCCAAAGTCTGGACTTGTTGACGACTAAGCCTAGAGAATGAGTGAAATGAGTTAGCATAAAATGTATGTGTCGCCCTTTAGAAGTGATATATAATCCTTAAAAGAATGTTAACAAATCAAAATTTATACTTAGTCGCAAATAAAATAGAGCACCTAGTGCAAATTAAATAAATGTAACAGATTTAATGACCATCCCTTTATTGCTTTTCATACAATACCTCTTTTTTGTCAATTCTGACTGATAATACTTCATGAACGAACCAAAGAAAGTTGTTTTGGCAACAAGTCGCCATAAATGTTGCAATAATGACTAATTAATTAACTAATTGATTTTAATATCATGTTGTATTTAATTAAAGTGTAATACAGCAAAATCCAACAGGCTTAAGAATATGCAATTAAAAAAGTTCTGTATCGATTGTTCATTTTATTTAAATTTATTAAAATTTTTATTGGTTTAAAACAACTGCAATATTGTGTGGAAATGGCAGACCAAGAAATAAGAAACAACGTGTTTTGTGAAAATACATGCATGTTTGAAAGCAAATGGAGGACATTTCGAGCATAATAAAGGTACCTAGCTGTGCTTAGTGTTTTAATTGTGCAATTATTTTTTAAAAATTATAGTTAAATTGGGCCACTGACAAAATTTTGTTTTATTGACCCTTTTTATATGTGATTTTGTAGAAAACAAGTAATGTTAGGTGCGGAATCAAGATTATTCTTATCATTTTATATTTTACATTTTATTAGAATACTGTGTTATTTTATTGTTTTATGTGTATAAAATAAGATGTTGGGAAACATCCTATTTTATGCCCCTTTTGACAACTGGAACACATGCTAAAACTAAGTATCTGACCACCGAGTTTGCATACACGTAAAAAGGTTGTTCTTTTAAAATTAAAAAAAAAACCTAAATTACTTGTGCGTGTCTACACTACCCAAAAGGTATTTTCGCAACCCTATCATTCTAACATAAAGTATTTTAATAAAAAACAACTGACCGTCTTACAGAAAAAAATATACGAACTCTGTAGGACAGACAGTCTGAAATAGAGCAGGCTTATTACACCAAATTGTTTACTACAATTTACTAAACAAAATTACCACGACAAAACATATTTAAAATAACCAATCCATACGATATTATTACATAGTTCTTTTATTCTTAGAATTATAGATGTCACTCCGTAAGGATTATATATACATTATATTTAAGTTAAAATGATATTAATGTTAAAGATGAGTGAACCACTTACTTGGGAGTATTTTCACCTGAGGTAACCTGTTCTTCATGATCTTCTTCAAAACTCTCCTCTGGAATAGGTGAAAGGGGAGTATTATACACATTATATCTGAGGAATACTTCATTTCTTTCAGTTTGGTTCCACTCTTCATCTTCTTTAACTTGTTCGTGAGACACACCCTAAATAATTGTACAAATATATTACATTATCATAAGGAGTGGCCGCAAAAATCGCTCAAAAACTGCCTGTTTTTTTTTTAATTCACAGAAAGGTGAGAAAAAGACATACAAGTATGTATTTTATACCAAATTACTTGTCGCAAAAAAATAGAATGATCATTGCTTTTCGTTTTTTTGCAAATTTTCAAAAATCACCCTATTAGAATAGCAGTGGTTTTTATAGTTTATTTTGATTACTGGGAATAGCAGTGGTATTAAAAGTTACTTTTACTGCGATTTTTGTTTCAGATTGACCTTGAAAAAATGAAATAATAAATCTCCATCCCCGAGAAGGTTGTAAACCAACACCCATAGACTATGTGGGGGTGCAATCATCCCCTAAAATATATAACACATATGCAACTTAAAAAATGGCAAGAAACCGTTTTTTTAGGAAATGTCTGATAAGAAATAAATGTATATGATAATCAATCACCATTTTCAACGGGTAAAAGCACCCGTATCAATGAAAAAAATTCAATTAAATGCTAGATTTTTCAAAGTCCTAACTTCGTATTTTTTTGATCCAAGTATATAAAGCAGGTGCACCAAGATTTTATAAGCTTACTTTTAACCAGAACCACCTCTGTAAGGGGTTGTATTCATTCCCCAAAATGTAGCAAATTATAAACAACTTAAAAATGTAAAAAAAATATTTAGATGTTTTAGGATATCTCAAATACGATATTAACATAAAACCACTGTTCAAAGTAATTTTTGATAATAAACCACCACTAAAATGAAGGGTAAAGACACCCGAATCATCAGGAAAGTTAAATAAAATGTTAGCTTATTCAAAAAAAGTTTTACCTTAGTATTTTTTAATCCAAGTGTAATCGAGTTCACTTTTAAAAAAACCACCCCTACAAGGGGGTACATTCATCCCCTAAATTTTTTTAAAAATAATTTAGGATGTAATATAAACGTAACTTACTGTATAACTACTTAAAGTAGTTATACATTTATTTCGTATTAGACATGTATTGAAACATATCCATATATTTTTCTGATTTCTAAAGTTGCATATGATTCTATATAATATTTTAGGGGATGAATTTACTCCTTTGTAGGGAGAGCTTAGATCGGAAATGAACTCAAAAAATCCTGTTTTATACACTTGGGATGAAAAATATGAGGCCAAACACTATTTGCATAAGCTAACATTTTATTTAATTTTCCTCGTAATAAGGGTGGCTTTTAATCGAAATTCCCTTGAACGTTGGTTTTATGTTAATATCATATCTAAGATATTCTAAAACATCTAAATATTTTTTGTAACTTTAAGTTGTATATGATTTTATACATTTTATGGCATGAATATACCCCCTTGCAGGGGTAGTTTTGGTAAAAAGTGAACTCGAAAAATCTAGGTACACCTGCTTTATATACTTGGATCAAAAAATACGAAGCTAAGACTGTTTTTGAAAAAGAATGCTGCTTTATTTAATTTTTTTATTGATATGGATGGTTGCACCCTTAGATAAGAGTGGTTAATTAGCATATACATTTATTTCTTATTAGACATTTCCTGAAAACCCGATTTCTTGCCATTTTTAAAGTTGCATATAATTTTATATATTTTAGGGGATGATTGCACCCCCATATAGTCCATGGGGGTTGGTTTACAACCTTCTTAGGAATGGAGAGGTATTATTTCATTTTAACAAGGTCCATTCAATACAAAAAATCGCAGTAAGAATAACTTTTAATACCACTGCTATTTTCGCAATTCTTCAGATTTGACAACTTTCCAAGGGGTGATTTTTGAAAATTTGCAAAAAACGGAAAGCAATGTTCATCCTAATTTTTTCCGACGAGAAATTTGGTATAAAATATATATCTGTATGTCTTTTCCCTCACCTCTCTGTGAATTGTGAAAAAAAAACAGGCAGTTTTTGCGGTCACTCTTTACAATAATCATTGCCTTTAAGAATGTTCAGCTCTTTTTGCCCAGACTTGCTGTTTCAATGAGCCTTTTAAATATTTAACTGTCTTAGTTTTAGATCTCATTTACCAATAAATAAAATTGTACAGTTTATTAATTATCTACTGATTTCCTGCAAATTATCATACAAATCTGAGTTTCTAATTAATAATGATTTACATGCTGACTTTAGAAAAACTCTAAAGCTGTAGAAAATAAGATCTTAAGTAACAAAAAAAGTTACAAGCCCTATATTAATTTCCAAGGAGCACATCCACACGTATTTAAAAGTTTATGTTTTTGTTTAATATGTTTTAACAATGGTAAGTTTTTGTACAATGACAATATGTATTTAAACAAAAATTTTACGTTTTCTTTAAGGAAACAAAAAAATCCGTCGAAATCGTAAGGTAAACACTGGCCCTTTAATAAATTTTCCTTCAAATGTTATATAGCGTATTCAAAAACATAATAGTCTAGGTACTAAAAATTGCAGGAAAGAGAAAGAGTCAGAGAGAGAGAGAAAGATTAGTTTTAAATTATTTCAATTTTCTACCGGCAGATGGAAATCAATACCGGAGCAGGTAAAAAATATTTAACTGGTATTTTATTATCACATATCATCGCAAGTGATTAAGTAGCGATTTAAAAAAAACAACAAATTTTATTATTTTCAATTTAATGCATGTCGCTAATAAAAAAAAGTTATTGTTTTGACTGTCTTAATAAATGTCTAGAAGCAATAACATGGTCTAATAATAAACATTCTAAAAGGATGGCTTTACTTTCTTTCCAATTATATTCAACACATCTTTTTAAATTTGGTCCGAAAGTGGTATAAAAAATAATTTCGACATGTGCAGTGACAAACTTATGTATTGCTTTATGTATAATATGTTTTCACTGAACTGTTTTAAAGAAACACAAATATGTAACTTTTAAACAAAGATTTATTCATTTTTGAGGCTAGTTATAAACAACATCCAAATTTCAAGTTTAAAATATTGGTTTCTGCTGTGAAGAAGTGACGCTTACCACCAATAGTGGTTTTTTAAAATCATAAAATATAAAGTTTTGAAGAAAATTAAACCTGAATAAGAGGTAATAAATTTCATAAAAAGATAGAGTTTTTGTTAACTCAATTTCATAATATACAGGGTTTCCCAGAATATGTGGGCAATCTCTAGGAATCTAATAGAAAAAAATATTAT
The DNA here is from genome assembly GCA_019359885.1 of Listronotus oregonensis. NCBI lineage: Eukaryota > Metazoa > Arthropoda > Insecta > Coleoptera > Curculionidae > Listronotus > Listronotus oregonensis. Next base: position 153,485 of record JAHBCN010000147.1, read on the forward strand.
GACAAATTCTCATAAACTTTTTTCCTATGACCCTCCCCTACGGAGATACAGGTACATAACGGACGCCCCTGGAAATCCCTTTTGTTTAAATAACTTTTAAAATACTAGGCGTAATTTAATGTTTTTTTAATATGATGGTTACTAGATAAGTCTTCTTGAAATGAACCCATTAAATTATATTTGGCTTATTTAGTTTGTTAGGGACGGATTAGCTATGACACAATAATAGCATTTTTTTAACAGTCCATATGATAAAAGCTCAACAATTTTATTTTTAAATAGATTTAACCTTAACTAAACAAAAGGTATTTTTAATTGACATGGATAAAATCAACTGTTTAGGGGAAATAAAATATCATGTTTGGTAAAGTTTTTTACATTATACAGGATGTTTTCTAATTATACGTTAATATTTAAGGAGGCAATTTTTGGGTCCATTTTAAGAAGAAAACTTTATATAAACGTATGTCCTAAACGTCTTTACTCTTGAGATACAAGGTGGTAAAATTTTCAAAAATAAATCATTTATTATTGATATCATAAATATCACTTTAGATATTTTAATGAAATTTGGCATAAATGTACTATGTATCAAAAGAAATTTTTTAGTGTCCAAAATTTTTTTTTAATTTTCACCAGTGGCTTTAGTACAGACGCCTTTTTTGGCAATTAAAAAAAAATGTGGTACACTTAAAAATGGTTCTTAATACACAGTACTATGCCAAGTTTTATTAAAATATTTAAAGTGGTATTACAGATAATAATATTAAATGATTTTTTTTTTAATTTTACCACCCTGTATCTCAAAAGGTAGGACATACGTTCATATGAAGTATTCTTCTTAAAATGGACCCAAAAATTACCTCGTTGAATATTGACGTACAATTAGAAAACACCCTGTATAATGGAAAAGAAAAATAAAAAACATGATATTTTATTTCTCGTAAACAGTTGATTTTATCGATGTCAATCAAGAATACCTTTTTTTTTGTTTAAGGTTAAAGCTATCCAGAAATATTATTGCTGAGCTATTATCTTACAGGGTGTTAAAAAAATTGCTTTTATTGTCACTGGCAAACTAAATAAGCCAAATATGATTAAATAGGTTCATTTTAAGAAGACTTATCTAGTAACCATCATATTAAAACATATTAAATTACGCCTAGTATTCCAAAAGTTATTTAAACAAAAATGATTTTCAGGGGCGTCCGTTATGTACCCGCATCTCCATAGGGGAGGGTCATAGGAAAAAAGTTTATGGGAACTTGTCATAATATTTTTAGGTTTTCTATTAGATTCCGAGAGATTGCCCAAATATTCTGGGACACCCTGTATATATGGCAAATAATATATTTCTTGTGCTGTTTGTTTTAATTTAAAAACATAAGGTGCTTTTTTTATTAAATAACGGCGTAACTAGTTACAAAACCCAAACACATTTAAAAATAAATTATCACCGAATCATAATTAAAAAGTAATAAACATTTAAACAAATTTCCCAATCAGTCTTTTGTTTTATACAAAGAAATGTATCTTCTTCCTCTTAAAGGTTTTGAATGTATTAAAAAAATTGTAAATAAATAAAGTCTGTAAAGGTATCCTAGTACTTACCTGCGCATGTGGAAGCTTTTCCAATAATTCGTTTCTTATGGCTGCCATTATTTCATCATCCATACCAAATCCAACGTAGCTAGCTATAAAAAAAAACAAATTATTAAGTCCAAGCATTGAAGCTTTTAAAATGTGTTATTATTTGTTAAAGCATTATTTCGAGTGCATATCCTTGGAAAAAAGTTTTTTTTAAGGAGCAAAATTAAAAAAAAATAGTAATAATATTAATAGTAAGCCCAGTACTCTACAGTAATTAGCAAGGCAAAGTTAGTCCTAACGATAACACCGAGAGATACAATACAACACAAGAACAACAAAAGCTAAAGCCAAGACAAATCATAAAACGGACCACTATTAAAGGAGTATTTTTTAAATGAATTCACTTAATCCACTTTAATTTTACCTAGCCATTAATAGAACTCTTCTAACTCTAGATTTAGCTTTAGCATCAAAAATAACAATACAGAACTAAGGGGCCTAATTAACTATTATATATGGATGATTTAAAATGAATGACTTCAACCACAGACCAATTAGAACCGATAATTAGTGTTAAAGGGTTTTACACTAACATAGGAATGCAATCTGGACTGCTACTTTCGAGAATGCCCTTAACTGGCATAAATCCACAACAGCTTTTAAAATTCTCGAATACCTCTTTCACAAGTCTTGATATTTTTAATTTCGTCCAAAGAGCTATCCGTCTTAATTAATGATCCCACTTCTTTAAGAAAGCTTTATTTTCTAGTTTACTGCTGTACTAAACCTTTCTTTCTTTTAAAGGTATTTTTACCGCTTTTGTACCGAAGTATTAGCCAATTTTTTACCTTACAACCTCCAATAAAGTCAAATGAGACCACCCATTCTCCTGTATACCTTTAAAGTCCTTTTATAGGAGCCCTGAACTTCCAGAATCTGCTGCCTGCATTCCCTCCAAACCGTTAAATCTCTAAGTTCTGTATTGTTAAACTACCACTTACTTTTGCCACGGTTTGTTAACACTTATGTCAGGAAGTGCGAGGCGAAGGACTAAATCGATAATAATAAAGTATATATTAATATACTTACATTTGCTGGTACTCGGTTGAGGATCAATATCACCAGACAACTTATCATTGTTTGACTGTGGATGTAAGAACCATCCTCCCCCTGCTTCCCAGCTACCTCCATCTTGATTTTCTATAAAAAAATAATGTAATATAAGAAAATTATTATAAAGAGAAGAAATATATAAAAATACCTTTAGAAGCATGTTCGGCGTTTTCATAACCCTCATCTACAGTACCATCTTTGACAAAGGTATCATTTTTAACAAAGGTCCCATCTTTTTTTTCTTCGTCAACACCAGAAAGTTGTGTCTTTGACAAAAGTTTTATCTTTGGTAAAAGTACTATCTTTAATAAATGTCCCATCTTTGGTAAAAGTATTATCTTTAATAAATGTTTCATCGTTTTCGTCGGCCACAACAGTACCCTCCTTTATAAATGTACCATCGTTACCATTTTCTTTTACAAAGGTTTGTTCTGTAGAAAAAACAGTTTGTTTTTCACATGTTTTTACTTCCAGTTTACCATCTTCGATATATAACATACTTTGAGGCTCTGATGTAAAGCTGTCAAAAAGATTTTCATTACTTCCCCGACTTGAATCAAATGACTTCCCTAAAAAGTTATCCCATGTCTCCAGTGAATAATTTAATCTATTGTTTTGATTCTCTGGACTTTTTTGATCAAGTGGCACGAAGTTAGAAGAAAACTTCATGATTTCCTCTTCACTTTCCTGTGGAGCACCAAACAAGTTTAGGCTAGAGTAAGTTTCTTGAGTTGGCAAAGAAAGATCCTGTTTTTTACCGAATGGTGTGCTAGTAAAAACTGTAGAGTGTGTGAGAGAATTAGGCATGACCACCTCTTGACTTTTACTTAGGTCAAAAGCTACTTTCGGTTTTAGGTCACGAGTTTTCAAATTTTCTGGAGTATTGTGAATGCTGTCTTGATAAGAAGAATTATCAAATGCGTCTGATGGTATTAGGTCTTCTGTATTACATTCTTTAATTTTGTTTTGGGGTAAATTCATGGAGTTTTCTGAAACAAGGTCTCCTATAGGAAGGGTGGTGCTTTTGGGCTTATCAATTTTAGTATCTAAATCACTGCTTAGCCCATTAACATTTAGGTCGCTACTATCGACGATAAAACAATTATTTGCAGACTGATTTAATTGTGACGCCTGAGATTCGGTAGGTGCTGCCATATTAGCTAAAATGGAAACATTTAATGTTTTACTGTGCTGTGTTGTATGTGTAATTTCTTCTTTTTCATTTAATTTAAGGGTAACATTTTCACTATCCTTATGAATATTAGGCAGGCCATTCTCTGTAAACGTAGAAAGAGTAAATAATTGATCTACGAGTCCTGAAGCAAGTTTTTCTGTATTTGAAGCAAGTTTTTCGGTATTTTTATAAGTATCAGCCACAGCGCATCTTCTTTCCTCATTCAGGAAATTTTCTAGCTTAAGTTTACGATGATTTTTATCTTCATACATTTGTAAGAGATCAGATTTAAGAATATTTTCCAATTGCAACTGTTCCCCATAGGTTAAATGATCATTTACAGTATTAGATTCTTTATCAATATCTGTAAACTTATCTGTTTCCACATAATTTTTGCCTTCTACAGTTGCCTCATTATAGGTACAGGTTGCATATAGTCACTAGGAAATTTAATTTCTGCTTCTTCTTCAGAACTAAAATTACAATGCTGATTTAGTGGTTCTCCAGGCTCCATATTAGCATTAATTAATTTGCCCTTAGGACCTTCATCGAAATCTTTATCCGGCACTACATTTTTAGTAAATACTTGCTTTGGTGGTACTGCTAATTTTGACCTGTCATCTACATTATTTTGACAATGATCTGGCAGAATTATTACAGATGTATCAGATTTTTCAACTTCTGACACTAAATCTTCATTATTATCACTATTTTTTACAATTCTAACATCTTGGCTACAGAGATCAGGTACAGTTGGAGATTCATTAAAAATTAATTCACTATCTTTAAGAACTTCTACGTTGCTATAAGGACTATTATATCTTTTAACAATATAATTCATTAATTCCTCATCACTTCGTATTATATCAGATAATGTGGGAACACTGGATAATATTATATTTTCTTGAGGATTACTTTTTGGAGATTCTTCTTTTTGTACTGTTATAAGATTGTTCTTTAACCTACTAGTAATAATCTCTGACTCAAAATTATTTGAAGTTTGATAATTTAGATCTTGCTTTTGATTTACAATACTTTTACTTTCTTGTACTATTTCACTGGTAATGAATGTCGCACACAACTGCATGACTTTTTCGATTCCTTCATTTTGTTGCAGACTTCCTTCCATACTTTTTTGAACAGTATTTGTCTGGTCTATATTTAACTCTAACAAATCTACACTACTTTTACTTTGCTCTGGATCCAAACTAGTTATTATACCAGGTAGATTAGTCTTAGTTTCTACTAGTTTACTATCTAAATTTTCGATCAACATCCTTTTGGAATCAACTGTATTTAAGTCTTCAGTCTTTAAAACATCACCTTCTCTACATTCCTCAGCACTTTTATTTACATTTTCAGTCTTCATAACACCTTCCTGTAAAACATGTGATTCTTGTAATTTATTGAAACACGTTTCATTTACCCCTTCCTGAATTTGAATGTCTTCAATATCTTCGAAACTTTTTACACTTTCGACATCACTTTTGTCAAACAACTCACAGTTTTTTAATCGCTCTTCTATTTTGTTCTTTATTAAACCATTTCTATCTTCCAGTAGATGTTCTCCATCTACACTTCCAAAATCACTATTTCTTTCACTGTTATGCAGAGTTGCATAACCCAAATCACTCTTATTTTCACTATCCTGCCTGCTAAAACTTCTAGTTTCATCCCCAATGTTAATAATTTCACTAAGTTTTGAACCACTTACTGCCATAGGACTATATTTGCCTATAGTCACATTAAAAACATTAAAAATTTGATTTATTGGTTTGATTTCAGTGGGGCTATTAAATTCTTGAAGAAGACTCAAGTTTGAATTATTCTGACTTCTATTTTCAGGTACAAAAAGTAAACTATCTCTCCTCTCTACTTGTAACTTTTTTAATTCTTCTTGGAATTTGTCTTCAATATTTAGCAAATTACCTTCGCTACTAAAATTCAAACTAGCAGTCTCCAAGTTTGATTTTTTACCACTTCTATTTCCCCTATAATCTAAGCTAGGTAAAGGCGTTTCCGATTCTGACTCCGAGTAATCTACGTGGGTAAGGACCATTAAGTCGGCGACTGATCTTGATTTTAACCTTACTTTCTCACTATATGCTCCTCGTTCAACCTTTTTCCTCCAATTCTCTTCTTCTGTTTCACTCTCACTGCTAGCTTGCTGTTTAAAGATCATACTATCTGTTAAACTATCACTTTGATTAGGAGAATCTGGTAACCTATGATCTGTAGAAAAAACTGTAGGGCCTAGCCTAAAGTCTAGGTGGGGCTTAAGATTCACGTCCGGTTTAAAGCTTTGTTCTGAACCAGTAGAAACATTTTCTATATCTAAAGTAGTATCTAAGTCCTTTATAGCTTCTAATAGGCCTTTAACATAAGTTGGATCTTTAGTTTCTGATGCAACATTCTCTAACCAAGACTCCATAGGTTGAGCCCCAGTTAAATTATCTAAAGATCCATGCAAATTATTCAAGCTAGGTGACATCGGTTTTGAAATATTACTTGAATCACCTTCCATATCAATACTGACAGTGTAATTATCAGTTTTGACAATCGTGTTTGGTTTAAATGACTCCCATCGACTGTCAAAATCATTGGTTGCATTCGGTACAGGGTTTTGTGTATTTCTATGAACTTGAAGAAGGTCAGAAAGCATCATATCGATCTGAGCCACTTTAGGCCTGGACTCAGCATTGTTCCAACACATTTGCATTAGGCGAAAGCTGCAAAAATAACATAAGTTAAAATATCATAGTATAAAATCACTGTCATTTCACATTGCTTAAAGCTATTATAGGTTAGATTAGTTTATTACTTTAAATTACAAAAAAATTCTTACATATAATCATTATACAGTTCCGGTTTACTAGGCTTCTCCAATCTTAGTCCTGGAAATCCAAACACTCTCGAAATAACCTCATCGTCATCCAAACTACTGTAAGGCTGTAACCCATTTTCACATATCTCCCACATAACTACACCTAGGGACCATACATTTGCCTCTGGGGTAAGTTTCTTTGGCTGAATGGTTGTTGGGGTACAATCAAGAGATTCTGGTGACCTCCATCGAACAGATATAAGTGGTTCGCCTCCTTTATAATAATCTTCGGGGTACTTTGAGGTACCTAGGCCATAGTCGCCAAGTTTAAGAATTAACGAGTCTGTTAGAAGACAATTTCGTGCAGCAAGATCCCTAAAATAAAATTTTAAAACAGGCTATTAAGTAATATATCTTCTTCTAAATTTCTACATGTAAAAGATTGTAAACAGGTAGTTTACAAGATGTATTGCAACAAATTAACTAACTATAGAAACTAGACTTATAATAAATTACTGACTTAAGTAGTTATTGGTAAAATATTTCTGGTAAACAAACACAGGGTGCTAAATTTTTGTTTGAAAGTAAAAAATAATGTAATACTATATTATTTTAATAATTATTATACGAGAAAAAAGTCAGCAAAATACAGTTTCCTATAATTAGAAATAAAATTATATAAATACATTATGTCCGCGGATGTGGTTAACAAGAGGACAAATGGACCAAAAATTGAAAGATACGGAAAAAAAGTCATTCCTGACAAAAAAATATGAACTACAATAAGAAAATAGATTTTTATCATACAGGGCGTCTTAAAATGCAAAAACATAAAATCGAACAAGAGCAAACAGTCATTTTTTGGCCTTTTAACGTGAAATAATAAATAAAAAACTTGCTCCAAATTTATTTTTTTTATGTGATTTCGAACTTACTAAAGATAATTTGAATTGAGGAAAAAATAAAAAAATCAACATTTTTGCAAGTACGCATTTTACTACTTATACTTGAATAATACCTTTACATTACTAAACAATAATAAAAATAAATATACAATGGAAATAATGTATAATGTAAAAAAATGTAAATGTAAAATACGCACTTGCAAAAATTTTGATTTTTTAAATATTTCCAATATTCAAATTTTCTTTAGTAAGTTCGGAATCGGGTTAAGAAGTAAATTTGGAGCAAGTTTTTTATTTATTATTTCACGTTAAAAGGCCAAAAAATGACTGTTTGCTCTTGTTCGATTTTATGTTTTTGAGACGCCCTGTATGATAAAAATCTATTTTCTTATTGTAGTTCATATTTTCTTGACAAGCAGAATTTTTATCAAGAATGATTTTTTTTCGTATTTTTCAATTTTTGGTCCATTTGTCCTCTTGTTAACCACATCCGCGGACATACTGTATCTTCTGGATAACATTGCCCAAACGTTATTAAGGGGGATAGTTTAGAGGTAGGAGTTATTTGTATAACGTCAGTGGTGGCACTAACGCGTGAAGAAGGTGCCGTGAAATTTCTTATATGCATGTTTTGATACTTGACGAAACTGGGAAAAAATAAGTTAAACATCTAAGACTCCACACTCACGGTACTCAGTACCTAGGCTTCGTACAAGCCTTCGCGGGCTGTCATAAAGATAAGAAAATAATGGTTTTGTGCATATAAAATTTCCACAAATCACAATATATAAGGAGTCTCAAAACTAACCCACGATATTTATAGATCGTATTCAAAAACAGGACAAAAAGTTCCCTTAAAAAAGTTAGTAGAAAAAATGCTTCTTAAGGGGGCCAAAGCCCTCTTAAAGGTTTAAAGGGAAATTCTGAAGACAGTTTTTGTCAGATATCATTAAATCTCTTTTAAGATAATTTAATATTTTGCCTTATTCTGCGAGATGATCGCTGTTAAATTAATGGACTTAGCAATTGTTAAAGTAAGACGGTTTAGAATGTTAACAAACCTCATTTAGTGCATTCAATGATTTTAGTAGGCCACCTGTCAAAATCTGACATTTTGTTAAACATTTAAACCATTGTTAACTTTTAACAATTGCTAAGTTAACAACTGTTTCGAATGTTTAACAAAATGTCAGATTTTAACAGGTTGCCTACTAAAATCATTGAATAACACTGACAAAGACGTTTTGTTAAACATTCTAAAACATTAGTAACTTTTAACAATTGCTAAGTCCATTGCTAAATTTAACAACGCGATCATCACTCGGCCGAGAGTCTTATAAGGCCCAGAAAATAATTTAAAATTATCTTAAAAGAGATTTAATGATATCTATGTTTTCCACTTTTTTTTCAAATTTCCAAATATTTATTTAAGAGTGAAAAATGCTGGGTGTCTCCGAGATAAATATTGACCAATATTTTTTTATTTCTGAGTATAAAACATTTTTTACACTAAATTATAAAATTTAGTACTTTTTTGTACAAAAAAGATACTTTATGTCGATATTAATAAAATTTACTTTATTTAAGTTATTAAACTTGAAAGATCCATGCTACTAAAAAACCCTAGGTTATAAATGCAGTGATTAATCAAAATTTCTCTAAATACACAGTAAAATTTTTATATAAACACTTAGAAATATTTATTAATTTTTATTTCGCTTTCTTTTTAGTATGGGACTCGGTTTTATTTTTAAATTATTCCCACTACTTTTTTTAAAAAGACACATTTTTCAAATTATTTTAACTTAAAAGGGGCAAGTCCTAGAGACTTTTTATGTATAAAACACAATATAGTTTAATAATTTGGCAATCCAAAGCACAAATAAACTATTACGCAGCTACACACATGCTTTATATAAAAATTTCAGCTTAATTATTATTATTATACCTCCTAGAAACTTCACAGAATCTGAACTTAGGGTAGCATCCCCCAAGTTTCCTGATAAAAATATGTTTTGTGTTTTACTGTTATTTAAAAGTAGTTTATTGAAAGCAAATCACTCTCTATCCCCGTGCCTTACTCGTCACCATAAACAAATAAAGACAATGGAAGTACACGAAAACAGTATTAATAAAATATTTTTAATATTATTCAAGAATGAATGATAAATGTTTTTTATACCATCTGGAATATTGCGCTAAAATTATAGGTTAGTTCTTTTTTTTTATTTTTACGAAACATTAAATATTTAACATGCAATTTTTTTAACTTGGTCGAGAAAAAGAACTGATGACAGACATCAGATATCTCGTTGGTTGGAGACATTAATTATTTACAGTTGCATGTACAAGCTGGAATTGTTACAAGGGTTTCGGGACATATAATTTAATAAACTATAATGATACATAATCTATAGAAACGGATCAACTATATGGCTCACTTGATTTGCTAATTAAAACAATCCAAATTTAAGATAATACATCTCGTTTAATATTGGGGAAAAAACCAAAAAAAAAGTGACCCAGACGTTAATGGGAAGTATTTTAGAGGTAAAAGTTATTTGTCTAACGTCCGTGGTGGCCCTACCGCGTTGTTTAAAAGGTGCGTGAAATGCATGTTTCCGTACTTGAACAATGTTGACGTAACTGGGGTAAAAACGATACCTAGTATTAAGGCTTTACATCGTTCTTTATGGGCTCTCATAAGGATAAAAAAGTACAGTAAAACTTGTCTATAACGGCCACTATAAAATTAAGAATAATTGGCCTTTATAGAAGGGTGGTCAGTATAGCCAGGTAACAGTTGTTCAACCATTCGGGGCTACAAAATTTTCCACTTATAAATTCCTGCTGCCTCAAGTGCTTTTTGTTAAATTAACGGTCCAGATATTGGAACATTTTTACCTCTTGTTTTGCAGAATCAATTGTAGAAGACTTGATCTACTGCCAATCTCCCCGACTTCGGGAATTTCATCTTTTGTTCTAAATTAACACCTTCTTAAAACATTCGTTTTAGTTCAGCTTTATTCCTGATGATATCATTTATTTGGAATTTTCCAACCGCAAACTTTTCAGCCAGTTTTCGCTAACCCAGACCATACTTTTCACTTTCCGCGATAACATCCATTTTTTCCGTTAGTAATGAACCTTTTCGTTTTAGCGACATGATTAAACACTTTTCGATTCCTAACACAATAACTTTATTCTTAGCGTTTAAGAGACGACTAAAAATATAATGTGAAGATAATCCCCTATAGCCACTAATGCTATTTGAACCTGGCCATAAATATTATTGTTGGATATTTTTACCTTTAAAATTTGCAGAATACAATCATAAAATAATAAAATGGAAATTAGCCCAAAGAAATTTGGGCCAATATAAAAAGGTTAATTTACCTGAAATAAGTTATAAAAATTGAGATTTGTCTGACCGTGGCAATTTTATAAGGGTATCCATTATCTAAAGGTATTTATATACAGAATTTCCTATAAAGTAGAATTTTGACTCGCGTCTAGAGATACCCCGTAATCACGAGCTTCTTGACAGTGTTGACACATGAAACATGCTTTATTATACAGAGACTCGGCGCGTTATTTAAAAAGTAGGCTTTTTCTAAATAATGCATTTAATGTAAAAAAGCAAATCATGGGTCTTTTCTAAAACGTCTCCGCATTTTTACGTCTGATATATAATTGGGAAAATAAAAAGCCGCTTTGCTAACCAGAACTAACCATGACCGACTAGAACTTAGGGCTTTTAAATTTGTCTAAATTATCCCTACATAGAAGTTATTAACAAAATTTTTATATGTTTTGATATGGTATAAGTTATATGGTATATATTTTTTTAAACTGTAATTATATATTCCCCGGGTTTTTTCTAATAGGTTGTTAAAATTTTGTTTATAACTTCTACAGATAATTTAAACAAATTTAAAAGCCCTAAGTTCTAGTCGGTCATGGTTAGTTCTGATTAGCAAAGCGGCTTTTTATTTTTCCCTATTATATTTCAGACGTAAAAATGCGGGGACGTATTAAAAAATACCTTAAATTATTACATTAAAATGTTATTTTTAGCCGAGTCCCTGCATAATAAAGCGTTTCATGTGTCAACACTGTCAAGAAACCCGGATCACGGTGTATCTCTAGACGCAAGTAGATTTTTGTTAGCTTGAAAGTGGCCGTTAACAGAAGTTTTACTGTAATAACGTATTTGATATAATTAATAAAAGTGGTGTAGAAGTTCCAACAGGCTACCAAATATGGCTTGTTTATACTTGATTTTGACGCATTTCTGAAATGTTAAACGTTTTAGAGCTACTCGTAGAACACAGGTGTTAACTATAAACCACAGATTATTTTCAAAATTTAGTTTAAACATGAAATAATTTCACAAATATTCAGTGGCCAAAATTAAACTTTGATTTAACTCCAGGTTAACACTTGCCTCTCGATAAATTTAAGTTTGGAGTTTGGTCGTTATTTATAGGTAGTCACCAAATGTCTTTAGTAAAATCCTGTTTCAGTATTTTTAACTCAATAATCTCATATTCGATACCACCATAAGTTAAAAAGAACTTCAATTTAAAACTTATTATTAGATATTTTAAAGAAATAACATAATTATTTACTGGAGACACGCACTTGCTGACTTATTTTTTGTAGCCCTTACGAGTGTCCCATGATTAAATCTTGCAAGGACACGTTTACTACATTATTATTCCAAATTTTTGCCTGAAAAAAATAGCAATGAAAAACAAAACTTTAAATTGTGATAAGCAGGACATAAATAATTAGGCTTAATATACAGGGTGATTGGTAAGTAGAGGCGAAAAATGAAGACCCGAATTAATTTTTTAATTCTGAATCGAAAACCAAGAATACTTTTTTTTGCAAATTTTCCTTTGTTTCCAAGATATTTTACTATAAAGTTATGTCAAATTTTTTTTTAATCTCATTGTGGGTGTCGCTTAACTTAGTTGGCGCTTTCAAACTATTACGTCATATGAAATCAAGTTTAACCTTTGTCAAAAGTTAGACACTTGTTAATCTTTAGTGGAAAAATCACAAGAAAATGTAGTTCACTTACGAAGAATACGGTGATATTGTTTATGTGTATGGTACAACATAATAATTATTTAGCATGTGCACCAAAGTGTCAAACTTTTGACAACGGTTCAAACTTAATTTCATATGACGCTACGGTTTGAAAGCGCCAACTAAGATTAGCGACACCCACAATGTGATATAAATTTTTTTTTTTGGCAAAACTTTATAGTAAAATATCTTGGAAACAAAGAAAAATTTGCAAAAAAAGTATTCTTGGTTTACGATACAGAATTAAAAAAATAATTCGGGTCTTCATTTTTCGCCTCTACTTACCAATCACCCTGTATTTAACCCATTAGCGCCTAGCGTAACCGTATGGTTACAGCTAAAGGGTTCTAATCTAAGCTAGTGTATGCCGTTGCTTGAGACATTAGTTCAGAGATGGCGATACATATGGTTCACAAACGAATAAGCACATGCATTTTTGGTAGCAAAATCATTTGATTACTTTTTGTTGCATTGATAGCACAGTTTTATTTTCTTTGGTATTTTTTTTGTGTAAAGTGTGATGGAGCCTAGATTTGAGTAAGTATTACTTATTTATTTATTCAGATTTAAATGCCATTATACGAAAATAATAAGTTAACATCTGGAAGAGTACATTTACGTCGATGGGCAATATTTTTATAGTTTGATGTTTGAGTTATGACCTTGTTTACGTCAGTGTAACCGTATGGTAACACTAGGCGCTTATGCTACCGCGATTTCTCATTATCACCTTTTTGTTTCAGACAAGGTTTTTCTCTGCAAGAAGCTTTAGAAATCGCATATCTAGACAAAGCAAATATAGTGGATATTTTCATAGAGCCACCTAATTGTGGAGTACTGTCCGATGAAGATTCCGGGAAAAAGGATGGTTGCGGCTCTGGACCTCAGCTGAGAGCTCAAGCTGAACTGAAATTCTCTGATGGGAGCAGACTTGGTGGACGCTGCGAAGCTCAGGAGAACGAAGAGATGGCTCCTAACGAATTGTCCACAATCATCACATCAGGTGAGACTTTCGAACGTCCCAATCTTCAGGAAATTGAATGGGTTCAAGGCCATTTTTTTTCGAATCAACGTGTTTTTTGTGAAAGTTCGTATAATTATAATCACACAACGCCAGTTAAATTATTCGAGAAGTTTTTTGATGATACAATCATGAATTTTTTGATTGAGCGACAAGCAAATATGCTTTATACGTGAATTGCCAAGATCCAAAAATCAGTATTGAAGAAATAAAATGTGTTTTAGGTATTCTCATTCTCACTGGTTATAATAAGCTTCCAGGAAAAAGGTTTTATTAGGATGAGGGAAATGATATGAGAAATGAGCTAGTTTATAATTCCGTCCGAAATCGTTTTTTGGAAATCTGCCGTTTCATCCATTTTGCCGACAATACACCACCTGATGCGAGAGATAAAATTTGGAAACTGCGTCCGCTCATGGGCAAAGTAACAAATAACTGTCTGAAATCAGTCGAACCTGAAGAACATCTGTGCTATGATGAGATGCATGGTAAAGTACTATGGAAGGCATGGGTGTAAGCAGTTTATTCGGGGTAAACCTATTCGCTTTGGCTATAAGATGTGGTGCCTCAACACCACCTTTAGGCTATTTTGTCGATTTCGAGATGTACCAGGGTAATAATCCTCGGCGATCTGAAGAATATGAAAAATTATTTGGAAAATCGACTGCTCCATTAGTAACAATGTTGGATGAACTGGTAACTGTGAAAGGTTTTCATTCATATAAATTATATTTTGACAATTTATTTACTGGATTGACTTTATTAAAGTTTCTTCGAGATAACGGTTATCAGGCTACCGGTACAGTGAGAGACAACAGACTCCCTAAGAATTGTCCCCTAACTACCAAAAAACTATGGCTAAGAAAACACGGGGCTCCCATGAATCCATTATAGATAAAAGTAATGGTATTATAATTGTTAGGTGGGTGGACAACAGTACAGTTACTGTAGCTTCGACTTGTTTTAGCGTAGAACCCATTGCAAAAGTACGTCGCTTTTCTCAAGCTGAAAAGAAACATATACAAGTGACACGACCACATCTTATCTCTAAATACAATAACTATATGGGGGAAACAGATCGCATGGATCAAAATATTGCCCAATACCGTATTGGAATACGGGGTAAGAAATGGTGGTGGTCTCTTTTTACATGGATTATAGACATATGCGTTCATAATGCCTGGCAAATTCACCGGAAGTCAGATGGATGTATGTCTCAATTAGATTTTAAAGATCAATTGTTCAAACATATCTTAAAACCCATGGTGTCCTTGCTCGAGGATCAGGAAGGCCAGGTTTATCACCGATGTCATTATCTTTAAATAGGATTTCCGACGAACTCCATTTTGATGGCATGAATACTCCAAATAAAAAACTGAGACGTTGCGCGGGTGAGGGATGCATCTCTCACATTAGAACCATGTGCCAGAAATGCAATGTAGGTTTATGCATTGAATGTTTTATAATAATTTTAAATAAAATATTTATTCTGTAATTTTATCTGTTTTTGATTTTTTCCCAAAACAGTCTCATAAGCGCCTAGCGTAACCATATGGTTACATCATTTTTTGGAATAAATATTAAAACTTCCTTGAAAATTTTATAAAAAACCTTGAAACTGACCTTATATGACCTCAACAATATCAAGTATAATTAAATTTTCAAGAAAAAAATAACTCGGTTAATGGGTTAAAGAAAACCTTAAGGATAACGAAGAAGATGCCTTTATTTAAAGCAGAAGATTTTAAAATCTCAAAAGAAAGGATTATGTAAATGTAAACGAGGAAAAACTAATTCCTGACAAACACTAAAAAAAAAAAAAATATTATCTTTAAATATAAAATTAATTTTACAAATAGGACAAAGCATTTAAAAATAAGGGGTATAACCTGTAAATTAACTTAAAATGGCATTATTTATATTAACTTAGGGCTAAATATAATACCTAGGTTTCTCTAAATTTTGGATTTTAATTTGCTATGTAAGTTTTCAGCATCCACTTTAAAATCTGCTTTGAATGTGGGCTCAAAAATTACTTCAAATTCAGGGTAGAGTCATTACAATTAATTTTGCAACACTTTTTGTAAATAATATAAAATTTTAAATTCATGTTTTAAAAAGGTTTACTTTGTTTTTGTAGTTTTCGACAAACACTGCATAACAGCACCCTTCACTAATTAGGTATATCTTTCAAATCATTAATGAAACAAATATTATAGCAGGCATATATTAGTATACAGGGTGTAAAAAGTATGATACTCACGATTTTAATGGGCGATAGTGGAGCTCAAAGCAAGTCGTAAAAGTGAACAGCAGATGGGCATATAATTAAAATTACTTCTTAAAATTTATTTTGAAATAAAATTTAAGTGAAAAACAATAAATAATTCTTTGGTTTTTATTTTTAATTAAAAAATAGTTGTACTTACCAAAAAGAATAGAATAAATATCAATTTTAAGAACATAGCACTTTTTTATTTTGCTTAAAAAATAAATTTTTTCTGTTGCACACATTCAGTTTTCAAAAATCTTTGGTACATTTTACACTACGTTTGTCGTAAATTTAAAACATATCGGCATATTTTCCCGATTTAAAAACAAACAAAAATATCGCGGCCGGGCCGGTGAGTAAAATGTACAACTGACTTTACTTCACGAACAAGGCTTCTAGTTGGCTCTGTTGCCAATTGTTTTTTAACTAGGGTAAAAATTATTTTTATTTTTTTTATTTGTAGATTGAAACATATAAAACTTAGTTTATTTAATTACCAAAGCGATTAAGACGAAAGTTTCCAATTGTTAAGATTTTCAGAAATAATTGCTTCTAAAGTTCTAACTTTGACATTGTTTAGACAAAAATCTGTCAAGTTTAGACACATATGTCATATAAACTTTTTGACTTGTTTTGAGCTTCACTATTGCCCATTTAAATCGTGAGCATCATACTTTTTACACCCTGTATAGTAGTAGTAGATAAACTAAAGCCTAATTATTTCTTGGTTTAACACAGGCACGACACGGCCCTTGTGTGGTTTTATTTAGGTATACTGGCCAAAACCAACGAAAAGCGACAACTGGTAGTTTTATTCATATTTTGACTAGTTTACTTACGGATGCACGTATCCATGTTCATGTAAATGTCTTAAAGCTGACGTTAATTGACTGCACCATAGTAAAGCTTTATCTTCGCTTCCAACTGCTCTTAACCTTGCTTTTAAATCTCCTCCTGTACACGACTCCTGTAGTAAAAGTAAGGGTGCCGCGCTCACACACCGTCCCTTGAGTGCCAATAAATTTGGGTGAGGAGGAGCCAAGTAAATCGAAGCGTCGTTTAAAAACAAAACACGTTGTCGAGCGTTGGAAGCAACATCCAAAATTCGAACAACAACTGGTGTCCATGTTCGACCTTCGTCTAAGTCTTGTGCTGCACCTTCTACAACCTAAAAATAACAAGCAAATGGTAAATATGCATGGCACTTTTAATTTAAAAATATACTTCTGGTATTAATAGAAAATTCTAAAAAAATTCTTATTTTCAGAAACTCCTAACACGTTTTACTAAAGGGTATGCTCTCTGTCCTAAAGATTACTTTTGGATTCCAATGCAAATCACATTTTAATATTACATATAAAAACACGATTTATTCAATCAAAAACCCTACATATATTTAAAAAACAATGAGACTGTCATAATCTTTCATTGTAAATTATAATGTTGTAATAAAGCCTGCTTCTTAATTATTTGTCATAATCTTTGCTGTAAACTAAAATGTTGTAATTAAGGCTGCGTCAGGCGTTTTAATATGTAATTAAAGGAATAATACACACAAAAAAAATATTTCAGTTTTGGGGCTTTTTGTCGGGGACATTATAGCATGGGCTAGAATGTAGTCGGGTTATTTAATCGGGGTTATATTGACGGGTTACAAAAAATTGTGGCCGATCCTGAACTATTGTGCTTTCTTTTTAACATCTGGATAACATCAGCCAGACGATTTTGTGATTTTTTAAAGCAAATAATGTCAAATTTGACAGCTAAAAAAGTCACGTGATCATCCTTATATATGTCGCAGGCGTTTTGAATAATCCGGCTTTTTGCAAAAAGACTAGATGTTTTGCAAAATGCCGACGTTTTGAATAATTCAATACATTTCTGCAACGAGCCTGGCTATTCTCAGGCGTTTTGCAAAATGACTAACCAGAGCTAGGCGAATTAAACAGCAATTAAATTCCTTTTGAGAATGACAAAACTTTAAATTTAGTCATTTTGAATAATTTTTCTTTCTCAAGATTTAAGTTAAAATAAACAATTTATCAGCGGTATTAATTTTTAAAACTAACCACAAGTAACAAACTATATTGTTCAAACGTAAATGAGAAAGTAAGTGCACTCTTAAAAAATGTACCGCCTATCTCTATAATTCGATCTTGAGTCCATAGTTTCTTCGTTGAATTTACTGGTATTTTGGAATAATATAAATGTATTTCTTTATAATAATCGTCCTTGATATTGTCCTCAAAAGTAGGTTCATCGGTGATTTTATCCAGTTTTTTTACGTTTAACGTTTTGTGAAATCTGACTAGTCATTTGTAACAAAAATGACAGTTGTTTAATCCGCCTAGCTCTAGTTAGTCATATTGCAAAACGCCTCAAAATAGCCAGGCTCGTTGCGGAAATGTACTGAATTGTTCAAAACGACGGCATTTTGCAAAACACCTAGTCTTTTTGCAAAAGGCCGGATTATTCAATATGCCTGCGACATATACATTATTTGGCATGATTTTTAAAAGAAAAAACTTTTGCCAATCAGAGAATTTACCCAAATTAATTAGGAAAACATTTTCCCATTTTATGCGACTTTATGGGTGACACAGTACGAATATCGCTAATAAGAATTGCCATTAATATAAATATAATAGTATTGTTTAGAAAAGGTTACCAAAATAGCTTATAATTACGAGACAACGGCGTTTCAGAAAAAAATTAATTTGGAAAGTCATTTAGCTGAAGAATAATAATGATATAATGTTTTATCTTTAGCTTGTATCAATAACTCACAATCTAATCTAGCCTCTTTACGCGGAAAACTGTATTAATTGATTTATTATCTAAATTATTTGCCTAAAAAGTATTTTACCTTCCCAAACCATCCTTTTCCCAACTCTTTAATATACTTCAATTTAATCCTTGGAAAGTCTTTTTCAGATCCATCTAAAAGATAAAAAAAATTATAAATAAACAAGATTGCTATTTTAAATGCGTTTAGTAATTAAGCGTCTCATTGCCGTAATTAAATATTTATGGTATTAAATATAACGTAAAAATTCATTAATTGGATTTCCTTAAAGAAAGTGATAAATATTAAATAAATAAGTATCTACTTACTAAACCATGAACTGACATTAATATCACCATATATATAATCGTCGGACGTTCGTGTCTGAAAAAAAGAAATGCTATGACAATAATTTATTAAACAAAACAATTTACTTTCTACACTTATATACAGAAGGGACAACTATAATTTTGTAAGTTTTTTTATTATGTATTTTAAATCTTGTATCTTGTATCAGTTGATTTGGTGCGAAAAATTTAAAATTATCAAAGGAATTAAATTTTGACAGAAATATGCATTTTTTAACCTATTAAATTGTTTTGTATCACTTCCGATTTCACCGGAAATAACTAGTACTTTGAAATTTTAAATAGCACCATCAGTATATTTTCTCTTATTGCATTTGGATATGACATTCTGAATACAATGACATCTCATATGTCATTTTTTGACACTTCTGCTGTATAACATTTGTGTTTTAACATTTCAATCTATGTCCTATAAATACGTTAAAACGATTAAATTTAAATCAGGTAGCCATAAAAAAATAAGTTTAATCATCTTTTGTTTTTTATGGCTTCTCCAGACGAGCATGGCCGCCGGCAGGTGGGTCAGGAGGTGTCCGTCGACCGCCTCTGGGTTTTTAAAATAAAAAAAAAAACAAATCCCGTCTAAATTCCTAAATTTTACAATATCGCCTAGGAATTTAAATGAGTATGATTACTATTTAGAAATGAAAGTTGTGGTAAATGTGTTTTAATTCGATTAATTCTAGACTAGTAAATTGACTTAAACTTTTTGAACCCCTCTACATTTTTTTTCTGGCGGCGGCACTAAAGACGTACTAAAAGTTTACAAAATGTCATTTATGGGCATAAATTATTTTTTCAAATGGAGCGAGGTTTGCTTGCTAGCATATCTTGAAAGAGGGGTCATTGTATTCAAAATGTCATATCCTATCGAAAAAAGAGAAAATATGGTGATGCCATTTAAAATTTCAAACCACCAGTCATTTTCGGTTAAATCGGAAGTAATACAAGACAATTAAGTAGATCAAACAATGCATATTTATGTCAAATATCGACACAGCAAACTTATTTTTTTTAAGTAAAAAATAAAAATGTTACAGGGGAAACACCCGAAATTATTAGCTTTAAGGTTCTCGCCCACTAGAGTGACGCGGCGCGACGCGATGCGACACGACGCGACATTGTCGCTTGCTTGCTCTACCGACTTGTCTGAGCTGTCGCGTCGCGTCGCGTCGTCATCGCCTAGATGGGCGGGCTTCAGTTTAATTATATGTAAAGTATCCCTGATGCATTTAATCGCGTCGCACCGCGTCGCGCTAATGGGCGAAAACCGTTAATGTCTGGCAGGGGATTGCCACGACTGCCATAAAATTATAAAACACTATTTATTAGTTTATTAGATTTAATTTTTATTGATTTATTAACATGAGAATTATAGTGAATCATTTTTATACTGGGTGTTTTTTCCTGTAACATTTTATTGTTTTACGTTAAAAAAATTCTACATAGTTATTTGACATAAATTTGCATTGTTTGATCTAGTCAATTGTTGTATATCACTTCCGGTTTGATCGAAAATGACTGGTAGTTTTAAATTTTTAATTGAAGCACCGGTATATGTTCTTTTATTTCGATATGATATGATACTTTGAATACAATAAGCTAACAAACAGCTCCCTTTCCATGAAACAAAAAATATGCCCATAAATAGCATTTTGTAAACTTTTAATTCGTCTGTAGAAGCTGTAAAAAACAAAAGATAATTAAACTTATGTTTTTATGGCTATCTAAGTTAAAATTAACCGTTTTATATACAGGGTGATTCAAAAATCGATCACGAAACTTAAGGAGAGTGATTCTACATGACAAAGTAATGGTAGAGCCTCATAATTTTTTTTTAAATGTCAGTCGTTTTCGAGTTACAATTACCTGATATCTGGTGGTAATGAAATAAGAAAAATTAATTTACCACTTAAATTTTAAGGGCGATTTACGTCTAGAGCAGGGGTCTCCAAACTTTCCAGCCTTAGGGCCATACTGATTACTCCAGTAAGTTCCGAGGGCCAAAACCATATTATCATTGTTGCCGGTGGTAAGAAGTGAAATAGTCCACTGATGAAAAAAAAAGTCCGAAAAAGTACACAACGTTTAAAAAAGGCTGCAAATCGGACTAAAGTCTTCAAAACGGCAACACTGCATATTATTAATTTTCCTGTCATTATCTGTAATTTCTAGATTAGTCGTAGAGTACGAGCCATGAGGAGTAACGTGACACGACATCTGGTGGACACAAGCGGAAATAGGTAGTACCTTCTATCGCTAACAGATGGCGCTAATAGCACGTACAGAATAATCTCGTTGGTTCGAGAAAGTTCTGGTGTCTTCCACTCACTTCTAGATGGCAGTAATTGGAATATATAAGAAGGCTAGTGGCGCAACCACAAGTCAGTTCCTATGACACTGTTGTTAAATAAAATATTGCATACCTCCTTAAAACGTGTTTGTGCTTGTTTAAGTTTAAGACATCTTTTTAACAGTATTTTGATTTGAATTGTTGCTTTTGTGTGTGAATTAGTAGTATGGAAAAGAAGCGAAAAATTGATAGTGAATGCAGAAAATTCAAAGATCAGTGGAACATTCAGTATTTCCTAATTGAGTCCAGTAACAAGGCGCAATGTTTGATTTGCAATGAAAGCATAGCCGTTCTCAAAGAATATAACATTAAACGTCATTATGAAACAAAACATTTTCAAAATTACTCAAAATATACAGGAAGTTTGCGGACCGAAAAATTTGAAGCTATGCAGCGCGGATTGAAATCGCAGCAATCTTCATTTACAAAACTCAAAACTGAAGAAGAGGCTGCAACTCGTGCCAGCTTTCGTGTGGCTCTTGAAATTGCAAAACGTGGAAAACAATTCACCGATGGAGAAATGATCAAAGAATGCATAATTGCAGTAGCCGAAGAAATGTGCCCTGAAAAAGGTAAATTTATTAAAAACTGTCAGTATGTCAGCAAACACTGTGGCTCGAAGGGTAGAAAACATCGCTGAAAATATATCCTCTCAACTGTTCGACAAAAATGGACATTTTGAGTGGTTTTCTTTGGCCTTGGATGAGTCAACGGATGTGTCAGATACTGCTCAGGTGTTGATTTATATTCGAGGAGTAGATAAAAGCTATGAAGTGCACGAAGAACTTCTTGATATGTATAGTATTCATGGCACAACTACTGGTACAGATATTTTTAAAGGAGTTGAAATGGCCATTAATCAAAAGAACCTTCGATGGAAAAACTTGAAATGCATTACAACTGATGGAGGCAAAAACATGAGTGGGAAAAGATAAAGGAGTGGTCGCTCTTGTGTCAAAGGCTGTAGAAAATGACGGTGGTTCAAAACCATTAGTCTTACATTGTATTATTCATCAACAGTCTTTGTGCGGAAAATGTTTGGATATGTCTGACGTTCTGAAACCAGTCATATCAACTGTTAATTTTATCAGATCTTTTGGGCTGAATCACCGACAATTCCGACAATTTATTGAAGAGATTGGAGAAACTGACTTACCTTATCATACTGCCGTACGCTGGCTTAGTTGTGGGAAAGTCCTTCAGCGCTTTTTTGAACTTCGAGCAGTGATCGAAATTTTTTGAATGAAAAGCATCGCCCTCTTACTGAATTACAAAACAACGCATGGCTGTGGAAGTTAGCATTCTATGTTGATTTGACAAAACATGTGAACGAACTGAATTTGGGATTGCAAGGAGAAAACCAGCATCTTCCTGATTTATACACTAATATCAAATCATTCCGGAAGAAATTGAGACTGTTTCAATCACAACTACGAAGTAAATGTTTTTCACATTTTAAAACATGTTAAATATTCAGCCACACTACTGAGACTGAGTTTCCTATCGATTTTGCAATCGAAACTTTGAGTGCTTTAAAGATAAATTTTGATACTCGTTTCTCGGACTTTGATGCCATTGCGAATCAAATTAAGAATCCTTTTGATACTCACATTGAAACCCTAGCCCCGGAACTTCAAATGGAAATGATTGATCTACAATGCAGTGATATAATTAAGAACAAATATCAAAACTCATCTTTGTTGGAATTTTATAAGAGTCTTCCACTGACACAATTTGATAATTTGCATAAATTTGCTCGTGGTCTGTTTTCTGTTTTTGGTACTACTTATTTGTGTGAGAAAACCTCCAAAATGAAGTACACAAAAAATGTTTACAGATCGAAATTAACTGATGAGCATCTTAAATCTCTTTTAATAATTGGTACAAGTAAAATTAGTCCACAACTATAAACTAATGTCAGTGGAAAATCTCAATTACATAAATCTCATGAGTATTTCATATGTCATTATGTTTGTTATAAGTTATGTGATTATTTAAAATGTATAAAATGTTAGTTGGATTCATTTCAATAATTTGTTAGTTATTATATACTGAAGTTAAATTTTCTGCATATTATACATGTCTTTACTCATTACAATTCTGTGTTTCTTTATCCAACTTATCACAAAAACAATAACAATAAGCCTACAAGAATGTTATGAGTTAGCGGAGTTAGCCCATGACCATATCAATGTAGATGTCATATTAATAATTATTCAACATAAAATTAGAATACTTCAGTAAACTAAATTTAATTTGCTATAAAAATTATTTGTTCTCTAAAAGGAGTTTTCAAGTATGCTAGCTCTCCGCGGGCCGGACAAAATCTGTCCGCGGGCCGGATGTGGCCCTCGGGCCGTAGTTTGGAGACCCCTGGTCTAGAGGGTTGGATTTAGCGAGTTAAATGAAGAGCACCATTTTTAAGGCCTTGCATCAGTCTTTGAGAAAGCATACTAAAAACTAGTAAAGCTGTCAAAACTAAAAAATAATGACAAAAAAACAATTTTCAATGTAGGTAAAGTGCCCTCTAGCGGCACACACTCAATGTGAATTGTTACTAAAATGATGACGCGCAATCGACTCAGTCTAGGTTTAAAATATTAGTGGAATCGGTTTTTCCGTAAGCAAACAATTTAAAAAACAAAAAATGAAAAATTGAACTTTGTCGGCTTGTAACTCGAAAACGAATGGCATTTTGAAAAAAAATATATCAGATTCTACCATTATTTTGTCACGTAGAATCACCCTGTATATTATATTCATAGCACTTTAGATTTGAATTTTAGAAAACAAATGTTTTACAGCAGACGTGTCAAAAAAATGCGTATAAGGTGTCATTGTATTCAGAATGCCGTATCCAATCGAAATAAGAGAAAATATACCGGTGTTGCTATTTAAAATTTGAAAGTAATAATCATTTTCAGTGAAACCGAAAGTTAAACAAAACAACTAAATAGGTTAAAAAATGCATGTTTATGTCAAATACTAACATACAAAATTTAATTTTTCAACTTAGGAACCAAAAAGTTTATAGAGAGAACCACAGAAACTCGGGCTTTGGAACCTGCTACCTGCCAAAGCTACCATGATCCGAAGTTCTTACTAGTCAATCTACCCCTACTGGGGATATTGGGCTTTTATACTATGACGTAAGTCTGGCGGTTACGGGCTCTTAAGCTATAAAGAAAACAATAAAAAAATAGTGCCAAACATATGCCTTTTTCTTGAACACTGGCTTTTCCAATCTGAGTTCTCTATTTGATATATAGACAATGATATCATTTTAGGTTCCACGCGATTTTTTAGTTTCCTTTTATTTTAATTATTGATGAGAAACTTGACTGTCATAAATATGTTGTAAATGGACATTTAAAAGCTCCTTTTGCCAGTTTGGGGTTTTCCGGCTTTTTCCTGAGTATGATCAAAAAGAGAAAGTCGCAAAAAAAAGGATATCGCGCTTGAAAGAAGTATGTGGATCACTGGCTTGGTGCGACGTTTACTAAGGTAATAAATAGGCGGTTAGAGAATTACAATGTCCTTTTTGGGTACTCGCCAAAAATTCCTTTCTTTATACTCTTCAAAATGAGATGAGTCTAACATTCGCAATAGCAAATAAAAACCACTAAAAACAAAAACAGTTTTATACAGTTACGTATTATAGGATAGGTTAGTAAAAAGTCCAGCCTTACTTAAAACTTTTTAAAAAAGCAAAAATAAAATATTTTAAGGTTTTGCTTCGTAAAAATAAAAAGGTCCTAAAAACACCATTTTTTTATCTTAGGACTAGGACAGTCCACAAAGGCTGAAGTCATAAGAACTAACGTCCTGTGGGTGACCAGTGTGGTAAGAGGGTTTTTATTTACAGGGGACTTAAGTATTTGAAGATTTGAAAAAGAAGGGAAAACATCTGTAGTAGGTTTCATAGTCTGGAAACACTAGGGTTGAAGGAACGAACAAAGTGGGAAGTATAAGGCCACCTAAACTAAACTGTAAAAGGAAGCATAAAAGTGAAGGAGGCATTTCTGTATGCGCGGGATCATTGATAAGACGAAAAGCTCTACTTTGAATAAAATCAAGAATGCGTAGAGAAGACGCCATCCCAGACACGAAAACAATATTTTAAACAGAGTCGGATCTGGAATACATACAGAGTATACAGATTAAAAGGAGAGAAATATATCTAAAGATAAGTCTGAGTTTGGTCGTAAATGTGACTGCCGAAGAAAACGCTCTTTTAGCTTCCACACTTGTTATGGTACTGTCAGTAGATATATAACACTGATGTAAATATAAACATTTTAAAAGTTACTTAAACTATGCTCATTAAGTGATATTTCTTTTTTAATTGCGTTAAGAGTATTAAGACGTATCATAAGTAAAAAACCGCGGATAAAGAAGGTTTTTTTTAACACGAGAACCATCGAAAACAGACTAAAATTGCATCATAAAAAAACGGTATTTTTGACATTGCCATACCCCAATCCTGGGATTTTGGGAGCAAAAATACGTCGAGATCCCGGGATTTGAGGATACCGGACTTAAAACCCTGGAACTAAAAGATCGCCTGAACCAAACAAAGCAAAAATCCCAAAAAAAATCATAATTTTCATCTGCTTCGATGGTCAATGTGGTCAAGATAAAATTAATCCAAAAAAATTAACCAGAATTTAAATAATATTTAAAATTAAAACTGTCAATTTCGATATAAAAATTTAAGAAATTTAAATTTTTAAATGCAAAGGGTTAATTGTATTATTTTTTTATCAAAATTAAAACAATTAATTTTAATTTTGAGTTAAATTCATTTATATTACCTTTATTTTAAAAACGGTGGTAGACTTGCCAAGGAAATGTAAACCTAAGCTATTTCTGATTTTTATTTTTTTTTGTGTTTGATTTTTCAGGTCATTCAAGTTTGTAGGATATGTTTGAACCTCAGTTTCTATAGTCGAGTAACAGAACCGAAGCAGTCATTTTGGAAAGTTTATTTAATTTTAGTTAAATTTGTTTTTATAAAGAGGATTTTCAATAATATACAAAACTATCTTTAATGTTTTATTAATCCATGCATCACTGTCAAGACTGATTAAGCGTAAAAAAAACAGTAGCAGGGATAAAAGCCTGGATTTAGAGAACAAATTTTGAGTTTAGATTATAAAAATAAAATAAATCATTTTTAGAATATTTTTATTTGGTATGTAGTGAATTATTATTAATATATTAAAAAATATGTACAAAAAAAATCATTTACCAATTAAAAAAGTGTACCTTGGTGGCAAAGTTCAATTCCTATTACTGAAACCAGGTTTTATGTCCAGAATAGAAGACATGAAAATAATACAGTTTAAAGAAAAATGCATTCTCTTTTATATGGAAAGTTTAAGACAAATAAAGCAACGTTTTTGTTTTGAAGAGAAGCAAAGATTAAAATCTCTTGCATTTATGAACCCTAAGCATTTAATTGAAAAACATGCAGTCCCATTTATTGCTCATATAGGAGTTCTGTTTCCAGGCAAGTTTTAGTTATTAATTTTATCTACTTAGGATTTTTTTCATTTAAATTTAATTATGTATGTAAATGTAACACTTTTTTTCAGGACTATTCCCAGAGACAGATAACCTGACCGATTTGGACAGAGAATGGAGATTATTGAGAAACATGGCACTCCCCTTTACAGGACAAAATGCTTTACTAATTTTCTAAAATAAGGGTTGGCAACACTGGAACATACTCAGTTTCTATAGCTTGAGACCAGAAACAAAGCGGTTCTATTTTGGAGAGTATTAAAATTGGAATTTTTGGCGAGTACACGAGTTTGCCACAACAATACAGATCATATTACCAAGAATTTGGTTAGAAAATGTTGTACTAACAATATGGCAACTTAATTTTACACACTTAAAGACATTATAAACCCAAAAAGTATTTTTTGGAATAAAAATAAGTTTATAACCCTGAAAAAAACACTAATGCTAATTTTTTAAAAGCTTAAATACTATTCGAAATTATGATATTTAGATCTTACTTACAATAACTTGTTCGTTGGCAAGGAAGACATTATTATTTTGATGCGGTGGCGAGAGAGGAGTAAAAATGGTAAACTCGCCATTAGCTATGGGGTTTACGTGACCATGGTCCAAATTGGAGGCAGCTGAGGCTACAACTGGACTGTTGTGAAATTCCTATAAACAAAAAAAAAAAGAAATATTGTAAGACAGTAGTATTAATTATTACTTTTATTTAGATAATACTATAGTAAAATTAAGTGGTCTTTTAAATTAATATTAAGAATAATTGAAAATCGGCTTTGTTTTGTCGTAACTGTTTTACCTAGGAACAAGACAGATGCACTTATCTATTTAAAACTACCCAGTTATCATATTACACTTCCAATCAACTAGAAAACTAATCAAAAATAGGATATCACACATAATTGGATTCTACAGTTACAACAGTACGAGTTTTTCAATTAAAATAACAATTATCTGACTAGAGCTATCGAGATAATACAAAGACGACGTCTTTCTTGTTTTTAAACTACCAAAGTTCTTAATATAAATTACATAATAATCACTTTCTAATACTTCTTTATATTGGCTCATCGTCTGGTCTTGAATGTCGTTTTGATTTTTTAGCATCATATGAGGGATAATTCTCACATTTGGCTTTTTAGGAAAAAAAGTGCTACCATTAAAAACGGTGAAACTATTTCAAATATGTAAGGTATAATATATATACATACAAAAAGTATTATTTTAGGCCGGATTTATGCAAGATCGTAATTAAAATGTTATGCGTAATTTTTTAGGACCTTGCTTTCGATTGGATGATTCAAAAATGACAGCCAATTAGATCCTCAGGTTTTAAAATTGCGAAATAAAATTAGAATTATAAAGTTGGATAAACCTGACGTTAATGGTAGGATTAGACGGTTCTAATGTTATTTAAAAACGGGTTAAAAGGTCGTAAATTTTACAATAACCACAGTTAAATTTCAAAACGCAAGCGACAAAAAAAAAGTTAATGCTTCAGCACAATAGCCAGATTAGACCAAGAATTAGCTTTTTTATATAATTATAAGTCCTTTTTACACCAGGCCAATATTATTAGTATATTAACTACACTTGTTGTTATCATTTCCTACTGTCGATTCTGCAAAAAGTTTAAAAATATTTGTTGCTATACAGGTTAGAACTGAAATGTGCTGTATAAAAATTTGATTGTTGAATGGTATGTCTTCATGCGAGATATTTAAGCCTCATATTTTCTAAATATTTTTTATAGTATTTCTGCGCCGGGCTTGAACAACAACTCCCATCCTGTCTGGCTTAGACTGAATAAATCCGGCAACTGGGGTTTTTGTTCCCACTCGTTACTGTTCCAACGCAGCCACAGGTTAAAATTTTCAATAGTTCTGCACAAGCATTCTTTCTAATTTGTTCTAAATATGCTCTATGGGGTTGAGATGCGGCCAGTCTGGAATTTGAATACCAACATCGTTGAGGTATTGCCTAGTCATTCGGGCTATGTACGGCCAAGTAATATATTACATTAAAATTTGTGCTTTCAAAGGTAAATAAAGCGCTACATATTTTTTTTTCAAACAATCTCTAAATGTACCTGTGGACATTAAGCTGCCCTCCTTGTAGCCAAAAGAAGCTCTGTACGGGCTTTCAAAGAAATACGGCCCCATACCATCATTCCTCCACCACCGAATTGCACTCTAGAAAAGAAACAACTTTGAACCTAGCGTTCTTCAGGCCTTCTCTACACTCTCTGCAACAATCAGAAGAATATCACGTAAAACAAGACTCGTCTGTAAAAAAAAACGTTTCGCCAATAATCCAAATCCCAATCTGCATGGATTCGAGAAAATTCCAAGCGTTGCCTTCGATGACCTGCAGCCAATTATATGACCTATAGCAGGTATATAAGATGGCAGGTTTTGTTCCTTTAATGTTCGGCATACGGTATGAGATGTACTGTATCATGAACATCTTTGTATCTTCGAGCCAAAGTTGTAACATAAACTATTCTTTCTCGAATAATTTGAAGTCTTCAAAACCGAACTGCGTTTGTTGTTATCCGTCTTCCCTACCCAGGTCTTCTTGAGTAAGAACCAGTTTCTCTAAATCTTTCTATTGCATCGAATACTGTACTGCGTGGGACGTCCATTGCTAAATTTAACAACGCGATCATCACTCGGCCGAATATCTCTTAATTATAATCATTAAATTATTAAAAAGCATCATCATCAACCCTTAATCCAATTTACACTATTATTTTTTATATTTTTTAAATCTTTCTGTACTATACTGTATTTAAAATTTAAACTAACTTGAAAACTACTGATGGGTGACATTACCCAGACGTTAATGAAAGTATATTAGTGATTATTTTAATAACACCCGTATTGGCACCACCACATTATTCAAAAGGTGTCGTGAATGAAATATCTGCATGTTTTGGTATTTGGAGATCGTTGACGGAGTTGGGGAAACTGATTAAAACCCAGCATCGGTACCTAGTACATCATACAAGCCTTGGTAAGTTGTTATAAAAATAAAGAAAAGAAAAAACAAAATTATAAAAAAATCTACTGAGTCAATTCTAGGTTACTTTTTAAACAACCGGTGCAGTTTTTGAATATTCATTTTGGTTTCTTTATTTTATAATAACATATATACTGATATTTCTTAAGTAAGAAAAATTGCCATGTAAATTACTGAAAGATAAAATTAATTGAAATGAAGATTTTTTAAATTATTACAATAGATAAAAATTGTAATAATAAATTTAACCTCGTGACAGTATAATTAAAGGTAAAGATTTATATTACATAAATACAAGGAACGGAAATCAATTAGTTAGCCGATTTACATTATAACTAGAAAGTATCTACAGTAATCTGTAAGGAAATATTGTAGCGAGTTGATAAAGAAAGAGACGTCAGGCAATTTTACAATATTTTCTTCTTAATTGTTAAATACTCATAAAATCTTATTATGATGGCTAAAGATATTGACGCTACAATTATCAAGACAGTACAGTTCTTTTCTCACCTTAAGGATAAAACAAATTCCCAATACAACAACTCACTAGTGGTAAAAAAAATAGCAAAACAATTTCCGAAGTTATCGGTATGCTTGCTAATATTTTTTAGCAATATTATAATGGATTATCAGTTGGTGAATGTCAAGCTGAAATGCTAAGAAAAGAAGAAAAGTTATTACCTTCTGAATCTGCTCCATTAAGAATCACATAATCCCTTTACAATCTGTGAAATACATTTCTGGATAAGGTTGTTATACAAAGGTGGTAGTTTTTATTTTAAAAATTTGGAATAAAATAAATGCAACAGTAAGTACAAATATACATCGTAAATATTTGGACAACAAATGTTTATACTCCAGGTATTATTAGCCCACAGCTAAACATAGACAATCTTTTTTTTAATACAATAATGCATAAAAGTTTTAGGCACACAATATTTGTTTTACGTAATTTAAATATTCACTATCACAGATAGAATTTTAGTGAAAAAGATTCGACGTACAGTACACAATAACACAGTTTGATTTCTGACTTGGATATTTATTTTATTTATTTACCTATAAACTTTTTTAGGGTAAAAAAATGACTCTGATGGCTTAATTCACTTTTAGATGGAAGGCTAGTTTGAATATATAAAATATTTGTTAGTATGTATCTTAATACTGAAAATACAGAATGTATGCATAGCTGCTGGCTAATAATACATGGCATGTATTTGTAGTCATGTTTTTTCATCTCTATTAGGTGTAAATATTTAGTTATTTTGTAAAATCGCTGGTGTTAATATGATAAAAACAAATATTTAGGTGCAGGTAGACAGGAAATTTTTACATATTGGGCTATGTATGAAATGTACTACATTCAAAAGCAAAACTTATTACTTAACTTACTTTGTTATTTGTTTGCCCTTATTAGAGAAGAAAAAAAAACTGAAAAAACCCTTTTCATGGAAACATAATATCTGTATTTTGTTTACTGTAATTATGTTCTTAAATCCTTATTTTTTGTAAAACAAAAAGTAACCTGAAAGTTTTTAAAACTGAAACAAAAGCTTTTTATAAATAGAAAATTCTGAAAATTTAAACAAAAAAGATGTTACTACTGTGGAAGACGAACATTCTACCAATATAGACATTTTACTAAATACTTGTATGACATCCCCAAGTACTTCCCCATCGACAAACACCAACAAACATAAAGGAAAAGAAGAGTACACAAGATATTTTTACACTCATAACTATTGGTACCAGTTTGGGAGAAAATATAAACTGGTAATCTAACCACCCAAATCCAAGATGAAAAAAAAATCAGAAATGACTTTAAGGATCTGGCACTTCCTTTTAGCAGTAGAGGATTTAGTAATGAATTTTAAAAAGTAAATCAAGTTTAATCTTGGATAAAATATTTAAATAATCTAATAATAAAATTTAAAAGTTACTCGGTACTAAACATCTAGTATTAATGTGGTTCTTTTGCCAAGGCAACTATCTTTTTTTTAAAACAAAATAATCTGCCAAAATATCTTTAGCAGTCTGAGCTGATTTGGTAGAGTTATTTCAACCAATATTAGCAGCAAGTAAAGTCTAGCTCCCCTATTTTCCCAGTACCTTTAATGTAAGTTTCACTCAGCATCGACACAAAGCACATTCTGTATGTTCGACCCTCTGGCAGTAAATCCAGTTCACAACTTTGCAGAAAGTTGTGAAGAGCAATAGTTACTCGAATAAGATAATAGCAAGTACTTAGTTTACAATTCAGTGTTTTTTTTAATTCATTATCGTGTTCCTTGTATACCAAAGCGAATTTTATTGCCCTGTGAGATCTTAGAATCCTGCTTATTGAGAGGGATAAGAATGAAAAAATATATTAGCGCGAGTGTGGCAAATTTAAGGTTTCTAAGTTATGTCCAGAATATTCTGTCATATTTTATCTGATTTTCTGCACAAAACACAAAAATTGCATTTTTGTTTTACATGTGTTATATGTAAGCATAATTCGGATCGTTATGTAAACATTTAAAAATACTTTTTTCGAATTATCTTCTTAAATGTACTGCATAAGTTGTTTTGCGTCCTTAATAGGGTACAGTTAAGTGGATTTTAAAAGCTGGAATTATTCATAAGGTTTAAAACAAATAAATAAGTTTTCACTTAGTATTGAAAAGAAACGTAGCCAGAAGTTTTGCGCATACGAGTCTCCGATTTTGTGACGTGAAGATTGTATGAAATAGAAATAATTAATGATTCGGGGATTCCCTAAGTTTTATAATGTTGCCAGACCAAGGGCGGATTCAGAAAATCCTTACGGGGGGGCGGTCTTAGACAGAAGAACTGGGGGGTTTGAGGGGTATTTGTATTTTAATATCCCTCAACGTAGAAGAGGTCCGAGGTCCGGAGGTCCCCCGTCCAGGTTGACTCCACTTGTAAATTGTAAATTACGGTATAGGCCAGGAACGAACCATTTTGCCTAGCAGTATTTTCAAAATGCATAGAATGACTTGAAATTTTGACAATAGGTAGGGAATAGTCCAAGGATCAAAATCTATATCATGCCGAATTACCTTGGGGGTGGTTGCCAAAATCTCGAGGGTGTTTTTTTTATATTTTGACCACAGGAATCGATAGAAAAATGATTTCTAAGCAAGAAATGTTCCATTAATTTTTTTTTTGTAAAATGAATACTTTTCGAGTTATTCGCGATCGAATGTCAAAGTTTTTCGTCGATAAAATGAACGTTTTAAATCGGCTTTTGCAAATAACTCGTAACTAAATATGCATTTTATCCAAAAAAACTGTAAATAACAAAATTGTAGCTTTCAAAAAAAACGAACTAATGTTTTTTTTGTAATTGCTGTGGAACCACCACAAACCAAGTTGTGGTTTGTTAAATGTTAGCTGTTATTTATCAAACACAAAATTTCAGAGTTTCAAAGGCAAAGAACGCAAAATCTACGTAATTTTCAAAGAAAACTGATAATAACTGTTTTGAAGCATTTACGGAGACCTTTTTTTTTAAAAAAAGGTATGTATCATAATAATTGAGTGAGTTATAATTTAAATAAGGTTAGACCAACATTTTTTGAGTGCAAAAATCTTCAAAAAACAGAAAACACAAAAACAACCTCCTAATTAGCACCCTAATTAAAATGAGTCGTAGCCCAAAATTTTAACCGATTTAAATTGCTTAATTAAAAAAAAATGCAGCTGCAAGTGAAAATCAAATTTCAGGGTTTTAATAACAAATGACCTTTTCTTTAAAATAACTCGAAACCTAAAAAAGATACGTAAAAATTACTAAGATTAAATTGTAGCTCTTTGAATTACAAACATTTTGATTTTTTTAACTTATTGTTTGACGGAAGTTAAGTGAGATATAAACGTTTAAAACGCGTGTGTATAGAAGAGCACTACCTTGTTTCAGCCCTTTAAAAAAGTAAGAGGTTTAAAACAGTTTTAATATATAGGACCCTATAGCTCTTAAAAACCAACAAAATAGTTTTTTTAAAGAACTTGTTATCACAAAAACTGAAGGAGTTATGTTTAAAAACCAATTTTTTTGAGCGTTCTAAAAGCCCAAATACAATTTTTTTTTGTAAATATCTTTTCATTTCAATATATTTTTTAATGTAATTGTACGTATTTTTCTATTTTATCCATGAAATATATTTTTTCATTAATCCATAATAGGGGTTACTTTTAAGGGTTGAATTACTTCAAGTATTATTTTAAAGATTAAACATTTATTATTCAATTTATTTGAGCCAAGTTTTACTTGATTTAAGTTTTAATATGAAAGTGAAGTAAGTTTTAAAGGTTTTTAGTAATAAGGGGTAGTTTTTACCCCTAAAAAAATTAAAAAGCGCTCATCGGCGTAATGTATACTTTAAGGGTAAGTCGAACTTAATTCCAACTTTGTATGCGAGTCAATGCATTTTTAAAAATCCGCGGTTTTGTACTATTTTTTGCATTGTAATATTTTAGGGGATGGATTTTTGAGGATTAAAAAATTACAAAATTAAATTAGTAATACTTTTGAGAAGTCATATTTTGAAATTACAACTATGTGACAATATGATAATTTTTAGGGAAATATTTTTTTATTAAATCAAAATAAGGGTTGATTCTTAAG
The DNA here is from genome assembly GCA_019359885.1 of Listronotus oregonensis. NCBI lineage: Eukaryota > Metazoa > Arthropoda > Insecta > Coleoptera > Curculionidae > Listronotus > Listronotus oregonensis. The sequence goes on from JAHBCN010000147.1 coordinate 188,170, forward strand.
GGTTAAAATGTATTAAATTATGTTCCAAAGAATTAAATACTTATTTTTTAACATATTTATATATGAAAGTTTTGAAGGTTTTTGCAATAAGAGGTAGTTTTTACCCTAAAAAAAAAGCTACTTTTAGCATAAGGAAGATTTTAAAGAGAAGGGTAAGTTAAGCTTAATTTCAAATTTTTATGCAAACACTATGAAAATATATTAATTTTTTAATGTATATATATATTTTTTTTAAATTAAATCATAATAGGGGTTGATTTTTAAGGGCTGAAATATTTTAAATAATGTTTAAAAGAAACAAAATGCTACTTTTTTAACCTATTTGAGTCAAATTTTACTCAACTTATTCTTTAATGTATAGTTTTATAGGTTTTAGCAACAAAGGGTAGTTTTCACCTCTAAAAAATAAAGAATGAAGAGGAGGGTTAGTTAGGCTTAATCCCAAATTTTTATGCAAATCTATGCATTTAAAAAAAAATGCCAGGTTTTCCACTTTTTTCAGAGCATTTGCTGAACTATTAGGCCTACGTATAAAAGCGACCACATTACTTTTTACAAATACCTAATGCCTAACCAAATGCAATGGGCAACATAAAAAGTTTTTAATTAATAACTAAATACCGTAAACACGGTTACGTTCTTCCATTCTTAACTCGTTTTTTTTTATTTTTCCCCTTTTTTTTGGCTGACGGGGGAGGGATGCAATCGCCCAATTCGCCCCTCTCTGAATCCGCCATTGTGCCAGACGAATCTAGATAAATATGTACGAAAATAAATACGGACATCCCGAACGAAGACACCATAGCAGAAAGATGTTTGGGCGTTTGGCATTATGTTAAGGACAAACAGATAGTGTACAAGGTGGCGCCTTTTCGATGGATTTTCATGCTACTGGAAAAACTACAAGTGACAGTCAAGGCGTTTACCAATTTTAACGATTTCAGTACACCTCTGTATCTCGGTTGTTAGTAAAAATTAAAAAAAAAGGTAAATGGCTTACTTCATTATTTTAATCCGTTGCGGTTTTAAAGATATAACGCAAAGCTGCCTTTTTTAAACGGGGCACCCTGTATATTATTTGACTACTTGTTTCTCAATAAAATACCTATTTATTAATACCACACACACTTTATATTTAAAAAAAATGGGTATTTGTGAAAGGTTTAAGGAAAACCTTATAAGATTTAAATTTTGCACACCTTTAAAAAACTTAAATATCTATTATTGCGAGGGGTAAACCACTAGTCATCAGGATGTACAAAGATTTCAGAGCCTTTCAAGACTTTCCCGAAAAAATCGGGACTTCCCAAAGATATCCCAATACATCCTAAGACTTCCTAAGATTTCCCAAAATTTTCAAAGATATCCTTAGACATCCTAAGACTTCCTTAAACTTCCCAAGATTTCCCAATAATACATAGGATATCCTATAGATTTCCCAGATATTCCAGGCCCAGACATACTTAATACATGCGCCATATAGATTTTAAAATTTATAAAAATCGAGTTAAAAATACATTATGCTTCCTTATAGTCCTATGCATCATCAAGCTTTATTAGGCATATTTAAATTATAGCAAATAATTGTCGTTATTAATGGTTACATTCCCCTAAAATTTGCGTGTAAAGTTTTATAGGTTAGACTTCCTCCTATTAAAAAAATATAAAAATATTTTTTTTTAAACGAATCATCAAATCTGTATCTTTTTTTTATATTTTTTAAATTTTATTAAGCTGTTTTTTTAACTTTTCAAAAATGCTCGCTACTATACTTTTATTGTTTTTAGTTTTAGAGTTACAGTCTACTCCGTCTATAACGTACATGAGATATAACGTACTTCTGTTTATTACGTACTAATTTCATTGGTTCCGGCTTCATTCTTCATTTTTTTACCGGATATAGCGTACCATGTATAATTCTAATTTCGGTTATAACGTTTAATATTTTTACCTATTTCGTGGCAAACCTTATTACCGGACAGTGGTTCCTCGCGGCCGGCATATTATAAGTTAGACTGTTTCAAAAATGGCCACAAAATTCTCAGTTTTACCGAATTTTAATTGTTTTTTTTATTATAAAAAGCTTATGAAATTTGGTAATGATTGTCAAACCCCCTTTTGTGATTTTTTTTTTAATTTTCTTCTTTAACTTTGTCCCAATTTAAAAAAGTGGCAATTACAACCTATTTTTACTCGATATTTTGGCCTAAATATTGTTACTCGGGGGTTTTCGCTGCCACCAATGACGAATACGAGGTCGGAATTAAAAAAAAAAACCGAATCCAGGATGGCGGGTACCAAAATGGAAAAGCACCTAAAATTCAGGGAATATGGATAAAACATTTTACTCAGGGGTTTTCGTGGTCACTAATCACGAATCTGAGGTCAAAATTCAAAAAAATTTAAATATAGAATGACTAATCCAAGATGGCGGATCCAAAATGACGCTTCTTAAAAACACTTAAAAGGCGGAGAATATGTATGAAACATTTTTCTCCGGGGTTTTCGTTTAGTTAAAGTTTCTAAAAAAATATTATTGCTGTAACGGGTGAATCAAAAAGAAAATATTTTGAGAAAACTAAGAAAATAAAAATCCTTATATCTACCTTAATATTGAATATAGAGATTTTAAAATATGGTGAATTATATACATTGTTAGGACAATTTTAAAAATACTAATAAATATTATACCTAGAGGTTATTCCAAAAAAGTTGTACAATTTTTTTTTTAATTTTTTAAATCATTGTAGCAACTTTATCGACGTATATAAAAAATTAGTCAAGGGTATATATGATCATGTTGTTTATTTAAATATATATAATTTTAATATACGGGATGCATAAAAAATATTATTATTAACTTGAAAATTCTAAATTTTTTAATAATTTTATTTATAAATTTAAAAAAATAAAAAAAATAAAGAATGATATTCTAATATAAAATTAAACCTTATTTATTAAAATTATACGGGATTTATAAAAAATTATAATAAATTTTGAAAATTATAGTTAAAATTTAAAACAGTTTTAAATTTTTTTGCCACCTTGGATTAGCCATCTTGAATTTAATTTTTTTCAAATTTTGACCTCAGATTCGTGATAAGTGACCACGAAAACCCTTAAGTAAAATGTTTCATCCATATTCGCTGTATTTTAACTGTTTCTATTTTGATACCCACCATTTGGGATCCGTCATCCTGGATTTAGAGTTTTTCAAATTTACGTGAATGGTGACCCCGAAAACCCCAAAGGCCAAAATATCGAAAAAAAATATTAATAATAGTGTAGTTAATTTCTGTGAATGTGAAAAAAAATATGTTTTTTCCGAGATCAAAATTTCAGTTCGCAAATTGGAAACTGAAACTTTTCAAATTGGGGCAGAATATTAAAAAATTAAAAAAAACTCAAATCGCAAATCCAGCAAGAAAGATCGTTGTTATGCTTAGCCGAGCGCTTAGCAACAACCTTGACGGCCGACGCCGTCTGGCTGCTAGGAAGAAATATGCAATAAGATAGCTAAAGATTTCCACAAAATAGTTAAAGACTTCCTTGAAATATCGGGGATTTCCAAAGATATCCTAAAGATTTTAAGAGATTTTCCAAGACTTCCCAAGATATCCTTAAGATTTCATAAGATTTCCAGAGATTACCCAAAGATAGCCAAAGACATCCCCGATTTTAAAAGATTTCTAGGGATTACCCAAAGATAGCCAAAGACATCCCAAAGATTACCCTTTAAGTGTACAAAGACATCACAAGACTTCCTGCAGTGGTTTACCCCTAGTATTATTGTCTCATTTCAGTGCATTTTTCATTAACTAACGTCTTCGGTGAACTTTAGCTTAATTGCTAAACAGCAATATTTTAATATATTTTTTTTTCACGTATTTGTTACACCATAATAAAACACATGGGGTCTGAAAAAATGAATTTTTCACTCACATTATCACCGAATAAAACAATTTCTTTATTTCCCGTATAAAATATGCTAAGTAATACGGCGGACTAACATGAAAAAGAGTGAGAAAGAATTCACTAAAAAGACATTTTTGTTGACGGTTGCGTCCTTCAATAAGCAATGTTGCCAGATGTTTTCTAATAATTTGTTATTATTAAAGGTTTTTTTTTCGTGAACTAAAAGAAAAACGTATTTAATTCTTTTATGTTAGTATACCCACATCGTCGAAATTAAAAATATATTTGATTTACATCAAATAATAAATAAAGATGATGAAGAGTTTGTTAATTGGCTTCAGACAAAGAAGTTAATAAAAAAAATGCAAAAAATGCAGAAACTTGTGCAAAATTTATAAGAAGAAATTAGTATTGGGAAGAATGTTTATGTGCATTAAATGCAAAAAAATGTATAGCATTACCATTGGAACATTTTTTTCAAAAATGCATGTAAGTGTGAGAATGGTGTTAATGATAATGTGGTTCTGGGCGCCAGGGTAGGAGTTACGGCAGAGTGCGTTGGAGTTTCCAAGAAGACCGTTTTACAGGTTTATCGTTTTATCCGGGATGTAATTTCTTGGAAACTGATTGAAAGTGAAGATTTTTTATTGGGTAAATATATTTAATTTAATTAGTATGTATATATAATAATTTATATAAATTATTACAGGTGGCCCTGGATCAGTTGTCCAAATTTACGAGTCAGTGGTAGCAAGAAGAAAATATAACAGAGGGAGAGTTGTAAAAGAGCGATGGGTATTTGGAATGTATGACGTAAATAATAAAAAATGTTTTGTTAAATTCATTGAAAATCGCTCTTCTACAACTCTTGACTCTGTTATACAAAAGCATGTCAGGAATGAAAGTGAGGTGTGGACGGATAGCCGGAAGGGATATAATAATTTCTCAAATATGGGGTATGTACATAAAACTGTCAACCATTCAACAAATTTTGTTGATCCGTTGACAGGGGTATGTACAAACCATATAGAAGGGTACTGGTCTACTCTTAGGCAGTATTTAAGACGCTTAGGGGTAATGTCCAGTCCCTTTTTTAGAGGAATACGTTGATCAATTTCTTTGGGAGAAGTGTTATGGCAGAAGTGCACAGATAAAAATGCATAATCTGCTGTTACAATTTCCGAGACATATTAATGATGTATAGATTTGTATTTGAAAAATTATTGTATAGTATAAATGAGGTTGAATGAATGGGCTATGATTTTTTTAAATGTATTTATCTAATATTTTTGGGATTGTAAAATTAGTTAAATTTGTTATTTGTATATAGGTTTGTTTCAGTAATAATCCTTTGTTTTTTTTTGTTGTAAATATATCACATATTTTATAATTTTGAATATTTTCATTTTATTTATTTAAGGTAGTTATTAGAAAGTGGGGTCTACCTTATTTTTGACTATTAAAAACATAGAGAAAAAAACAAACAATTAATAATATATATGTGCCTAGTGCCTATTATTTCGATTTTTCTCATTTTTACGAAAAATAGAAAATGTATAATTTAATGAAAAAAAAAAACTAACCAAAACTAACAAATAACAACTTTCACCTAGTTCTGGTTAGTTTTTGGTTAGTTGTCGTAAGGTTTTCCTCATTAATTTGTAAATATTCTTTAAGATGAATGCGTCGTCGAACAAAATAAAAAAAAGTCTGATAGGTATCTTAATTTTTCCATTTTTTATAGGCAAAAATAGGGTGGACCCCATTTCCAGATAATTACTTTACTAAAAAAAAATATTTTGTAATTTGTGTATTATTTATTATGTAATTCATAATGCTAAATAAAATTATATTTCAATCCTTTTTTTTATCCGACGTCGCAAAATCTGGCGTTTTACTTAACCTAAAAACATAGTGTTTTCTCGACTTTTAAATTTTCTTCTGCAAAACTGCATTTTTTTGGATGTTCTCTTTTTGAAATTTACTAAACAAAATGTGCTCTTTTTAGCTGTAATCTTTATTTTTTTCAAATCGAATGGAGCTAAACGACACCGTGTTCTTAAATTTTGATTTAAATTTAATGGAGTTGATACAATTTAAAATATATAATATTATTGACTGTTATATTAAGAGAGAGAAAAAAGTGCAAATTTTTTAGAGATGTATTTCGCTAGATATTCAGAAAGAAGGTAACCCAGCAATAATATTTTTCAAGGACTAGATGAAAACCTAGTTGCCTAAAGATCCTCTAAAAATATAATAAAACCTAAATAAATAAACGATAAAAAAATAATAAAATTTTATACAATAAGTGAAAAATTTAAATACTATGTTCAGGTTCTTGACGTCTTTCTTTCATAATTTTCTGTTGTTTTTCACAAATACCTTTGTTTAAAAATAAATATAAAATGTGTAGTATCAATCACTGGCTTCCACGGAAAATTCTACAAAAATGTACTGTTTACTTTTTTTTCTATCTTTACTTAAAATTAAGATACAAAGGTGTGTTGAAATCGTAAAAATTTGAAAAACACCCCGTACCTTCAAGACGAATCAAATTAGCCGCGATCTATTTTCATCATCGCAGTTGTTTTGAAAATCGAACCGAAGAACGTGCCATTTTGTAGTTTTCCCAAATGTATGAAAATTCATCAAAAAGGCGCGACCCTTTACAACCATAAAACAATATTAGAACCATTCTTGTGTATCTTAGAGCATACTTAAGCATAAAAGACATTAAAATACTATATCAAAACAAATTAATTTGTTTCATTTACCTTTTTTAGCATATTTTTATATTTAGACATATATTTTACATAAATATTTTGAATCCTAAGATATTTTATACAACAGCATCCCCATCAGGCAACCGAAATGTTATTGGCTGAGAGATGTGTGCAAAAAAACTTAATTCTTTTCCTAGTTTTATGTACTAATAAAAGTGTTTCTTAACCATTTGTGGTAAGGATAATTAACATAGAGCACTGTGAAAATCTTATTGAATGAGAGATAAAGCATTAATGTTTGGTGTGTAGTTTAAAGACGCAAAATAATGGATCCGTTTTTTTAGGACATTCTTGATTTTTTAAAATATGATTTACTGTTCCTTGCCAGCCACAGGTTTCCTGGGAGATTCGTTTTTTAAGCATTAGTTACAAAATTCGCATCACCAGCAGATTTTAAATTTAAAAATAAACGAGATTTTTATTTGCGGAGAAGTATAGAAGCTATTGTTTTAAAAGTATGACCAAAATTCCACAATTTTAAACATTAAAACTGATTTTTAAAGCTCCAGAAAGGAAACACATACCTTATTACATTTTACAAAGCGGAGGTCATTGTGAACAATTTATAAACTCTCTCTTTATTATTCTTTTAACAAGTTTTTTATGATTTCACTTACAATTTTAGTGCTGTTGTTACTTTTATTTTGTCGTTTATAATATTTGATCCAGCCTAGATAAAGTGTAAAGTAACACAAAAAATATTAATAATAAAAAATGTAATGTTACTTTTATTTTGTCGTTTATAATATTTGATCCAGCCTAGATAAAGTGTAAAGTAACACAAAAAATATTAATATTAAAAAATGTAATTATAATTACATTATTCTTTTGTAAATAGTTCTAACACGACTGAAGATAATCAATTTTAGATCTTAGTCTTTTTGTTGCTCATTTAATCTACATTATAATTACACTGTAATAAACACTATATTTCTTCGTTCAAAATTTTAAAGCAAAATCAATAAAACTGCAAATTTTTTAATATCATTCTCTAGCGAAAGTTACAAAAATTAATATAATAGGGTTATTGTGTTATTTTCCTTCTTTAACAAAACTGAGCTTACGAAATTCGGTTAAGCCTAACCAAAATACTAAAGACCCAAATCAGTCTAATTTATTAATTTTCTTCTATCCTTACTTGGCAGTCTACGACAAATACTACTTAATACTTAAGATAAAAAATACTACAGTATTTTTTATCTTAAGTATTCGCATTTTCTTAAAGAGAGTCTTCTTACCATGTCTGGCGCCCTCTAGCGTTGGATTTATAAACTTTTCGTATTGTTATTTATTAAGGTTTTGTAACTGTAAGACACATGCAAGTAGTACTTAGTTTAAAATAAATTAAAATATAAGAGTAGGACTGAGAACGTTTATCGATCAAGTTTCGTTATACTCAATAATAATTAAAAAATTTAAAAATAACGATCTATCAATAAATAGATACTTCGAGCATATACCTTTTAGAGGCAGCATTGCCACTCGGCAGTGCGAACTGCGAACAAGCATGCAAGAGGGAAAGAATAATAAAAATATAACCTTTATCTCTTGCGTTTTTAATCGCCAACTAATGTCAGTACGCAAAGAGAAAGAAATTCTTCTTTCTCGCATGCTTGTTCGCACTGCAGAGCGGCAAGGCTGCCTCTAGAAAGTTAATAATATGCTTAAAGAATAGATAAAGTCAATTAAATGATATTGTACAATCACAGCTTAACTAACAACCAGCTAGGACTCTTCGATGGCGCGCATGTTTGCGTTGATCCTCGCGCACGTCGCCATTTTGGGCTAGAACATGGCAGTAGCGTCGGCGGCTTGGTCGCTATGATCATTTTGTTCCTAGATTTTGAATCGAGTGGACATAGGCGTGCTTAAATTTGGTGAATACCGATTAAGTATATTTTTATAGTTGAGTTGTGATTATTATGACGAGTTTACCAAAAAGGGGACACGTTTGTGCTGCTAAAGGGTGTATAAGTAAACAATATAATTCTGATAGGAGCTTCTTTCGGTTTCCTAGGGATATAGACAGGTAAGCAACTAATCGTAACTAGTAACTACGATATATGTAAGTATATGTAATGTTCTTGGGTGCACTTCAACTTTTCCTAAAATTTGTTTGGCAATAATTTGGTTTTAAAAGTTTGATATTGTTTATTAAAGACAAGGGAATTTTAAATACTTTTTTATATACACACTTAAAAAAGCGATTCAATATGGCAAAATGTTTTCTTTAGTATAATGATATTAAAAGATATACCGAGAAATATACGATATACATTATGGCTAAGATTTCTGGCACAGTTAAGGAACCTGCCTAATAAAAATGAACAAAAACGCTTAAAATCATAATATTAAAAACGCCATACGTTATAGGCACCAAAAAATATTTTTCAAAAAATTTTGAATAAAAATATAAGCTATTAAAATGTATTTTTTTTATTACCTGTGAAAAGGTTTTTCCTTAATTAGGGAAGGTATTGAGTAATGGCATTTTGTAAATATGGATACATTACGGATTAAATTAAGGAAAAATGGTCCAATTCTTATTAATAAAATTATACTAATGATAGTCCATAAACAGGTAATTATTTTAATATGTAAATTAACATAAATATTTTGAGTCCACCTTAATGGATTTTTAATCAAATTACAACCTAATTTAAGTATACCTGGCTTTCACAATTCAAAAATTAGCAAATAGATTCTTATCTAGAATTTATTACCCTAAATAGTCAAATTTTAAGATACATATTATGCATTTGCATAAAATCCCGTCTTTCTGAGTAAGTGAATTGACAATGCCATTTTTATTTTAAGCAACAAACCATACAAAACTTTTAACAGCAATACGTGTTGATATATCATTGACATTAATCAATGCTTTCTTTTCAGGGCCAGAATATGGGTAATGAAGTGTAACCGAGTAGACCTAATGGAGAACTTACATAACCTTAATAATAGTCACAGGTTGTGTTCAGATCATTTTGAACAAAAAATGTTTACAAGTCATCTTCGTAAGCGACTGAACTTTAACGCAATCCCCACTTTATTCCCATTACTCGAAGGTGGTTCAAGACATTTACTTGAAATTGAAGATCATACTTATTCTCGACCATTGCTACTTCCTGCAAAAATCCGCGTACTTGAAAATAAAGTCAGAGTCCCAGCTTCACCTGTATCTACAGCGGGATCTAGATCAGATCTTTTTGCAAGTGACGAGAAGCTTCCGGAAAAAATTCAAGAACTCTCTGCAAGCCCTACGGTGGATCCAAGCCAACTTTCACCAGCTTTGACGAAGGATGGAAAAAACTCTTCCTTGAGTTTGGATGTCACCAGTCCATTGAGTCCTTCTTCCCTGATTGATTCGGTCTTCGATTTAATCCCTCCTGTGGATACTGAAAGTGGATCGCAGCTTAGGTCTACAGGGGTTACTCAAACTCCAAACAGTTTGACATATAATAGCCCACGGAAGTCCAAATACAGGAAAACAATAAGGACGCTAACACAAAAGAATAAAAAATTGCAGGAGGAGAATAAGGCGCTCAAGGAACAGTTGGAAAATGCAGTTCATAATATTTCCTTGGAGCAGTACCAAGCACTTACACTGCAATTTTGCAAGTCGCCTTTCGATGTATGACATGAAGAGCCAAAAATTAGTATGCGCGAAAAAATGGAAAATAAAATTATTAATAACGCCAAGTACTCGAGAGAAGAAATGTTACACACAAATTTTGTAAGATATGTTATGGATAAATTTTTAAAAAATTCCTTCAGGTTTACTCTTGCGAATTATGGATTAAATATAGCACCGAACATGACAAGTTAGATGACTCTTCATATTTTTGTTTTTTAAAAGCGTATGAAAATAAAAATGACATTTTCGGCAATTTGACGATGCCCAATGATACCTTTGTGCAGTTTATAATTCAAATAGAAGGTTTATTTCAAGCACATTTGGAGGATTTTATCACAAAATCTGCAATAATTATAAAATATTTGGAATTATGCGAAAATATACCATACTCCTACCCATGTGAAAATTTTCCCAAAAGATTTGCAATCAAATTATATAAGAGTTCGCATGTATTATACTCTTAAAAATATTAACTTTAATTTTAAAAATATAAACAAAAATAAATTGATCATATGGAGGAATCAATAAAATTATATAGCCAAAAATATGGTTTTGACGTCAATTTTTTCGTCCCTCAAAGTATTATATATACTATTAAGAAGTAAATACTAGATATAAAACGATTTAAATCCCCACGTGTACATTGTCTTTTTTGATTCCTTGAAATATTATGTATTTTAGTATTTATTTTAATTTAAGTGTCACTGTTTATTTGTGGTTTTTAGGTAATTGACCACATTTTTTGTTTGTTTTATTTTTCGACCCGTGAAATTACGCTGTAAATATATTCTTTATAAATAAATTGTATATTCATATTGTTCCATTATGTTTTAATTAATTTCCTGAATAAGTTAATTAATCACCAATAATCAGCATATCACCCGAAATTAACCAATAAATAATAATTTGATAATACGGTACTGTTCAATAATAAAATTTAAAAATAAAATATCCTTAATAGGCGCTGACTTCTATCCCCGGTGAGAGAGCGACAGCGCGAGTTTGGCCTATGTTTTATCTTTTTCTGTTCCAAACCAATACATCAAAGGTGCCGCTTGAGAGTCTTTCAGCTGGTTGTTAGTTAAGCTGTTAAGGTTGTTAGTTAAGCTGTGGTACAATGTCTTCATTAATGTCCGTAAACCACGTGACCACGCGATTTTTGTTTGTAATAGTGGCTCCACTGCTTGGTTTATTTCTTATTAACAATGTTGAAAAGTTGGAAAAAAGGTCATAAATTTCCTACTTTTTTTTCGTGACCATTTACCAGTTTCTAAACTCCGAACAAAGCGAAAATGTGTAAATCAAAATTTTTGATTATAATAACCTCCTAAAATGTTCCGAAAAAATCAGAATCAGTGCAGGTTAGTGGTCAAAATAACACACCTTTTATAAGGCAAAATTGTCTAGAAAGTGGTCGCAACTCCGATTTTGACCAAATTAGATATACGGTTTTTTTGGCGCTGATTACAAATCTGAAAAAACTTTTTTGGCGGAAACGTTCCGTTTTCGAAATATACATCAAACTTGAAAATTAAACTAACCTCATTTACACTATTCCTTCTTCTTTTTGTACAGAATTCTTGATTTTTACACTAAACACAATAGTTTATAAACACCTTTTAAAAACTTTTTATATTTATTTTGTACCAATTATTCATTTAATTCCAAACATTCACTTCCAAACGCCGAAACCAGTATATAATAGAGAATTTTTAAGCAAACATGGCCGCTCCGTTGGAAAGTGATACTTGGCAATTTAATGGATAAAAGGTGTTAAATAAACATAAAAAAAAGTTTTTAAAAGGTGTTTATAAAATATTGTGTCCCACTTTAGTGTAAAAATCAAGAACTGTATACAAATAAAATGAGAAATATAGTGTAAATAAGGTTAGTTTGATTTTAAAGTTTGATGATGAATATCTCGAAAATGAAATGTTTCCGCCAGATATTTTTTTCAGATTCGTGATCAGCGCCCAAAAACCCCTTAATCCAAATTTGGTCAAAATCGGGTTTGCCCCTTTCTAGACAATTACCAAAAGTTTTTTTGAGGACCACCTTGCATATTTTGAGTTTTAAAGGTAAGTAACCTGTGTTTTTCTTATTAAGGTTACGAAAATAAAAATTATTTTTTACTTTTAGAAAACGTTTAAAATGTGGCCTGCGGAATAATGGAACCTTTTAGAAGTAAAACTCGTAATGAGGATGGAACTTGGTCATATTCTCATTAAGTTTCATGAAAGATATAATAAAAATTATAATATTTCTTCGCTTTTTTTCTACCTAAATCTAGCAAATAAAATTATTGACAAACAAGAGACTCAAAACTAAATGCATGCAAAAAGTATCCAAAAATGCTGTAATAACCTGGTCCAAAATAAGGTTACTTAAATAAATAATAAATGGTAAATTTTCTAAAGGTGGCTTCCCACGGCCCGTGTTTTTGCAGGCCGAACCGCGCCAGCTCGCGCCATCGCGCCGTGGGAAGACGGTCGCCTGAGGTGGCTCGAGGAGGTGCGACGAATCCGTTGCGAGTCGGTAACTTCAAAGGCGCGAAACAGCGCGGCGCGTTCATGCCTGCGCAGGCCTGTTTTGTTACTGTTGGTGCATTGTCATTGTTTTTGCGACTCTGCAACAAGTTGCTTTTGGTGTTTTTTTTTAAAATATGGAGTGAACAAACGAAATTACTTACGAATTTATTAATTTATATGAAATGAACCCGCGTTATGGAATACAAAAAGTCACAATCATAAAAATCGAAACAAGCAGCACGATTCGTGGTCGTCCACCAACGCCTTTTTTTCTTTTCTTTTTTGTTCCTGAGTAAATAATACCCGTTAAAAAGTATGACAGCGGCCGCTGCAACAGTTTTTTCTTCTTCCGACATTACTGATAATCACCAAAAATAAGTTGTTAGCAATCACCAATGGTAATCATCAACCCCGAACACCAGTAAACACAAAAATACACATGTAAACAGCTAACTGGTTTTAAAAGGTACTAGGACACAAACACGCCGTGGGAAGAGTTTCGCCTGAAATCCGTTCCGATCTACGCGCTGCCAGTTTTTCCGTCAACGCGCGGCCCGGCCTGCGAAATTACGGGCCGTGGGAAGCCACCTTAACATTAAAAGAACAAAATGTTTTTGACATTTAAAAATCGATTTTAAAATGCACGGCGCCAATGAATATTTCTAGGGATATTTTATTAAATTTTGTGCAACCCCTGAATAGGCAACTCGCAACATTTTTGGTTACGTGGTTTACAGACATTAATGAAGACCCTGTATATATCAATATTTTATATTTTTTAAATATCATTTGGACTACTTGTCTGCAAATTTGACCAAATCAAATATTTGTATATGACTCATAAGCGACTTTATTCCGTTATTAATTTATGTATATACTTAATGTTCCTACATAATTAATATTCACAAAGAAACCTGCCTAATCATGCATCAGGCGCCTACAGGAAATACAATATAATTCTAAATAATCTACGTTTAACTGATCATAATCTCTATAGATATTACCTGTCATGATTTTCCACTTAATATGACGATAATAGCGATTAACGTATTTACATACCTATTAATTTAATTATGGTGCAGACAAATAAAAACAATTCACTTTTAAAGATATAGTAAAAATGATAGTTTTAGAAAACACAACTTACTGCCTATAACTTCTCATTTATTTATTTTTTCATGGAAAACTCCACTTACAGTTTCAAAAAAAAAACATTTTTTTTAAATCACCGAAATAACAGAATAAAAGCATGATAAAAAATTAAAAAAAAACTGTGCATTAGTACAGCTTAATTATTTTAATACGTTTTAAACATATACGATGGTCACTCCGCAAGTTTGGGGTAAAAGGAAAAAAAATGAAATAAATAAAACCCTTAAAACAAACACTTAACACTTTAATTTAACTAAAGGCCTATTCTTAGCTCAAAGACCCTCTAATTTAAAAAATATGTTTGGCAAGAAAAATGACAGGTATATCCGAACCATCCACTCTTAATTCCAATGCAAATAGAGGACTTGCGTAAACACTAGTGGCGCCTCTCTCGTTAGTTTTGTAAGTTTGTACGCGAGGACGAGCTGTTTATAAACATACATTTCAATACTGACTCACGAATCATGAGTTATCTCACCGCTCAACCCTAGAATATGCTGACTATGCAGATCCGATGTCATCTTAGCAAGATATATTATTCATTTTTTACGAAGAGTAGTCAGTCAGTTGAAGTCACTTGTTGTCATTTACAGTTAGTTGTAAACTTTAATTATACCTTTGTATTTCATAATTTTTGTATTTTAATAAAATAAATTGTTTTTTAAAAAGGACTTTGTACGGTCAAACAAGTTAACTGGCGCAGTCGGATCGGAATTTCGGGAATCGATACGAATCGATCGTGTTGGATTTTTTTGTTTCAACGAATTAACCGAAAAGAACCAAGTGTTGTGAAGTTGGTGGTGGTGCTTGAAGCAGAGTGGATTTTTCTGAACATCGAAAATTCCCAATCTATCAAAGAACTGTGGATTACCATTTATCAGCTGATCATCGGAAGATAGGACCAGCATTGCCTATTTTCGCAAGGGCCAAAATTTGGGAAGGACTACAATCGCCGAACCAAAGCTTTGCCCTTATAGACGGAATGACCAAAGAAGCCCTCATAGCTTTAATGTAAGTGTAATTGATGAATAAATGTCAATTGATAATCTCATTGCCGATTTAGAACAATTAACCTTAGAAAAGACACTTTCAACTGACTCTGTTTCTCAAAATAATTTGGAAACAATAAATTTAAACGAAAATAATATTCTTAATTTTAATAATCAAATACTAGATACTTTATTTGAAAACGAAATGGCACAATTTAAATCTGAGTACATTAATTGTGTACCTACTTTTGACGGAAGTCCTAATGATTTAAATCGATATTTAGCTATTTGTCAAACAATTATGGATTCTTTTTATGATAGGACAAAAGGTCCTGCAGATTTTCAAAATATTTATTTAATTAACTCACTTATCAGCAAACTTAGTGGTCAAGCAAAAATTGTTATAAATATTCAAAATGTAGATACGTGGGAAGCACTTAAAGATACCCTTAGACGTAATTTTGCTGATCAGAGGGATGAAGCTTGTTTAAATCGAGATTTGGTAATGATGAGGCAATCGCCTAATGAAAAACCTAGCCAATTTTATGATAGGGTTCTACATATTCTAAATTTATTGTGTTCATATATTGATTCGCATAAAAATGATGCGACAGCAAGAAATTTAAAAAGAACACTTTATAATGATCTTGCTCTTAAAACCTTTTTATCGGGACTAAAAGAACCTCTTGGCACTACAATACGGTGCATGCGTCCTAATTGTTTAACACAAGCATTACAATTTGTAACACAAGAATATAATGTGCATTACTTTCAAAACCAAACAAAATCTCAAAATTTTACTATGCCAAAAAATAATAATAATTTTAGGCCAGTTCAACAAAATAATCATGTTCAACCATATCAGCCAAATATAATGAGGCCAAATTTTAATTTTAATAATCAAACGCCTCATAATGCTTTTAGACCTAGTTTTCCCTCACAACCTATAAATATTAGGCCAAATTTTAATAGGCCACCTCCTAAATACTTTACTAACTCTCAAGTGTTTAATAAACCAGGAAATAGAGCAAACGTTTTTAGACCAAATCAGCAAACACCGGAAAATAAACCTACACCAATGTCAGGTGTATCGACTTCAAAATTTAAACCATTACCTAGCACATCAAATCAAAACTATAATCCACCAAAATTTGTTTTCGAAGAACTTTATAATACCGATACACAAACAGAACAACCTGTATACGCCGATAACTACTATGACGTAGACAACCATTATTGCTACGAAAATAACGAGTATTTTGACCCTAATATACAACCTGATAATAATACATATATACCCGACCATGACCTAAGTCAACCAAACTTAAATAACGAACAATCAGAAAATTATGAAAATTTTTGCGAAGTGACTCAAGAAAACAAAGAAATTTAGCACCGGCTTTAATTTCTCTTAATATGTCTAACAATAGCGAACTGTCATATATTATTTTTCCAGAAACCAATATAAAATTATTAATTGATTCGGGATCAACTCGTTCATTTATTGATCCAAATATTGCAAGAAAATTTTACCCCGATCGAATAATCGATGATCCTTTTATAGCATCAACAGTGTTTCAAAAATCTGCACATCAATACAGTGCCCTAATATCTTCATCAAAAATTTTTAGATTACCTCAAAATAAAAATTTAAAATTTTATTTATTCAAATTTCATAACATATTTGACGGTCTCATAGGATTAGATAATCTTAAAATATTACAAGCTAATGTTGACTTTGGTAAAGGATATTTAATAACACCTTATACCCGTATTAAATTACTTTTTCAAGAATCTCAACGCGAAATAAATTGTATTACAATTCCACCTCGTGTTCAGCAAGTTATAAAAATAAAAACTCAGTAAAAAACGGTGAAATAATTATACCACATCAAAAATTTCATAATTGTGAGATACCAGAATGCTTATCAGTTGCTAGAAACGGATTTGCTTTAACAACTATCTTAAATAACACTTGCGAACCTGTTACGTTAGATTTTTCAGAACCCATTGCCGTAGAAAATTTTAATGAAAAAGAAATGTTAGAAATTGAATTAAATAATTTTAATGACTGTTCTGATTTGCCAAAATTAGATTTTTCCAAATTTCGAACTGACCATCTTAACGATGAAGAAAAAAATAAAATTTTAAAACTAATTAACGAATATTCTGACATATTTTATAATGAAAACGACTCTTTAACTTTTACCAGTAAAATAAAACATAGGATAAAAACTACCGATGAAATCCCCATTTACTCGAAATCATATCGTTACCCTTTTATACATAAACAAGAAGTAGAAAAGCAAATAAAAAAAATGTTGGACCAAAAAATTATACGAAACAGCTGTTCACCTTGGAGCTCACCAATTTGGGTTGTCCCAAAGAAAGCTGATGCTTCGGGGGTGAAAAAATGGAGGGTTGTTTGCGACTTTAGGGGTGTAAATTCAAAAACCCTAGATGATAGGTATCCATTGCCTAACATTGCAGACTTACTAGACAAATTGGGAAAATGCCAATACTTCACAACCTTAGATCTGGCAAGTGGATTTCACCAAATCCAAATGCATGAGGACGACATAGAAAAAACAGCATTTAGTACCGAAAATGGTCACTATGAATTTCTCAGGATGCCATTCGGTCTAAAGAATGCTCCTGCAACGTTCCAGAGAGTTATGGATAATATACTTCGAGGAATTCAAAATGAAAAATGTCTCGTATATTTAGACGATATTATAGTTTATTCCACCTCACTACAGGAACATCTGGAAAGACTAAAAGAAGTTTTCCAACGGCTGAGAGAATCTAACTTTAAGATCAGCTAGATAAGTCGGAATTCCTAAGAAAAGAAGTAGCATACCTTGGACACATAGTAACATCTGATGGTGTCAAACCGAATCCAGAAAAAATTACAGCCATAAAAAAGTATCCAATTCCAAAAACAACAAAACAGATTAAAGGATTTTTAGGACTTTTGGGATACTATAGAAGATTCATAAAGGACTTCGCGAAAATAACAAAGCCACTTACAAAATGTCTAAAAAAGGGAGCAACTATAGAGCATAACCAAGAATTTATCGAATGTTTTGAAAAATGTAAAAATCTTTTACTTAACGAGCCAATACTACAGTATCCTGATTTTTCTAAGCCGTTTAACTTAACAACTGATGCTAGCAATGTAGCTATTGGAGCTGTGCTATCACAAGGCACAATAGGACAAGATGCCGGTTGCATCGCATCAAGGACACTGAACGATTCTGAAAGGCACTATTCAACGATTGAGAAGGAACTGTTAGCGATTGTGTGGGCTACCAAATATTTTAGGCCCTATATTTTTGGAAGAAAAATTAACCTAATTACTGATCATAAACCATTACAGTGGTTATTCTCCTTAAAAGATCCAAGTTCTAAATTATTAAGATGGCGCATTAAACTCGACGAATATGATTATAATATTATTTACAAGAAAGGAAAACTTAATACAAACGCCGACGCATTATCGCGCATTGAATTACATGTAAAAGAGACAAGAGAAAATTTCCCATTAAAAGACTACATCGATCAATTTAATAAAGAATTGAACGAGAAAACCTAGAAGAAAATGAAAAATTGGATCAAATTTCTACTGTTGCACAAGTGGATGCCAACGAACCCGTTGATATCAATCCTGATGAAACAAACCGAACAGCTGACCGCGAACAGGTAGATGACAATGTCACTGTACACACAAATGAAAATCAGATATACCTGTCAATTACGGAGCGAATAAAATATTTATTTCCTTTGTACTACACTCTCCAGCAAAACCAAAAATGACAATATTATTCGAAAAGAAACGCAGAATCAATGTTCAAATTTCACAAAATAATTTCGATGAAGATATTTTAAAATTTGTAAAAGAACTAATAATCCCAGATAAACAATATCACCTATATTTCGAAAACCCCGAAATTTATGAACCATTTTGCGAAGTAATTCGAAAAACTTTTAAATGGCCATCTTTAAAATTAACGCGATGTCTTAAAAAATTGGTAGATGAAACGGATAAAGATGATATTTCAGAAGTAATTCAAAAGTATCATGAGTCCAAAACCAATCACCGCGGAATTGACGAAACCTTAGAACAAATTAAACAAAAATATTATTGGCCAAATTTAAAAAAATCGATTCAAACTTATATAAACAACTGCGAAATTTGTCAGAAAAGTAAATACGAACGACACCCTTTAAATATGGAAATGAATTATACACCAACAGCATCAAAACCCTTCGAGATTATACATCTAGATACTTATACTCTTGAACAAACTAAATTTTTAACAATAATAGACACTTTTTCCAAATATGCACAAGGATATGCAATTTAATCTCTTGCAGCTACCGAAATTGTTGATAAATTGTTATTATATTTCTCCCACCATAGTGTACCTAAACAAATTACTGTAGATAACGGGACTGAGTTTAAAAATACCGTAGTAACAGAATTCTTAAATTTACATAAAATTAAAATTCATTTTTGCTCACCAAACCACCCTCAATCGAACGGTTCAATCGAAAGACTTCATTCCACTTTAGCCGAACATATACGTTTGCTTAATAATCAAAATTTTGCCAAAACACCAATTACACAAAAATGAAATTTATGCAATACTAGCATACAATCATTCAGTTCATTCTGTAACTAGTTTAAAACCAATTGATGTAATAAATGGTCACCTTTCTGCCAATGACCCCTTTGATATAAAACTAGATCAAATACTTTTAAACGATAACGTCCATGCGCATAAAGATAAATCAAAAATATTGTACACAACAATTAATCAAAAAATTGCCGAAAATAAACAAAAGGTAATCTCAAAAATAAATGAAAAATATTCCAACCTAATCAAAATGTTTACGTTAAAAAACATGTAAGACAAAAACTCTCAGATAAGTTTTCTAAACCTACAGAAATTCAATCCGTAAATAAAAATCGTAAAACAATAACAACAAATACTCAAGGCAAAGTTCACATGGACAATCTCAAACGCCCACTAAGACAAACTTACAGTTTTGACTAACATAAAATATTGTATTTCAGGCTGATTGCTGCCGTTATCGGAGACGGAGATAAAATAACAATTAAACCACTAGATGACAACCCAGGGATTTTACCAATAAAATTAGGACAGGCAAAATTAATAGAATACACTCATACTTTAATTCACTATCATGACTTAAACCCAATCATTATAGAAATCAATAAACTATATTTTAAATCAATAAATATAACGAACTCATTAGTTACGCATAAAGAATATTTTGCTGAGGCATCTAATTATTTAAAAATATTAAATCTTACACAAACCAGAGTAGAAAATAAAATTAAAGAAATAATACCCCATCCCTAAAGAACCAAACGAGGATTATTAAATATGGCTCAGTATTTAAAGCTGTAACGGGAAATCTAGATGCGTCAGATGGCGAACGCTATGAAAAACTAATACAAAATTTAGAAGAGAACCAAAATAAATTAGCTAGTAATATTCAGAACCAAAACTCGATTTCGAAAAACGTCGTTGACAAATTTAAGCTTACTATCGAACAAATTAATAAAAATGAAAAAACCATTGAAAATAAAATAAATCAAATAAGTGTAATAGTACAAAGTACTACTTACAGAGAAAATATGCATTTTATAAAAGACATTTTAAATCAAATTATTAATTTGTATGAAATTATCGATTCAATATTACAAGACATTGAAAGTTCAATGACCTTTTCCAAATTAAAAATTATGCACCCAAGTATAATAACATTTAACGATCTTTTAAAAGAACTTAAAAATTTAGAAAATAATATAGGTAATAACCAGTTGCCTTTAACACCAAACTTAGAAAATATTTTTATTTTTGAAAAAATTATCAACGTCGACTGTTACATCTTAAATAATAAAATAACATATTTATTAAGAGTACCAATCACAAATTTAAGAATATTTGAAAATTATCATTTATATTCGGTACCAGTAATACATCAGAGTCTGTTTAAGGTTGTCATTCCCCGCGATAAATATTTAATTAAAAATCAATTGCATTATACACATCGAGGAACCCCCTGCAAAGAAATTTTGCCAGCCTCATGCATCTGCAGTAAAGAAGACTTAAAAGAAGTAGGAAAAAATAGTCCATGCGAAGTACAGCTGTTACAAAATCCACAGAGCACCACCACCTGTCAACAGATTGACGTCACCATAACACACCCTGTTGTAAACCAATTAGATGATTCCAATAAATGGTTATTGATACTTCCTATACAAGAAATATTAGAAATAAAATGTGAATTACAAGAAGAACACCGAAAACTAAGTGGAACGTATCTGATTACCTTGCCCACAGGATGCAAAGCAAAAGTTGCCGAAATCATGATCGCCAATAATCAAAGAAAAATCTATTCTGAAAAACAACCTATAATTTTTCCAGACTTCGAAGAAACGCCGCCACAAATTCCGTTGCTAAATTTGAGCTTTCATCTACCACAAATAAAGCTAGATGAATTACAAGAACTCAAAAATAAAATTGAACAAAACCAACCAAATTTGTTCCTCAGCAGAGTCTCAAAAATACCCAGCATCTGGACCATATTGATCTATGCTATATTGATTTCAATTGGAGGATATTGGTTACATCAAAACATTAGCCGAATGAGATGCCTGTTAAGAAAAACTACCACAACAGAAGCCAGCAGTCCATGCATTGAACTACCCCTAAACACAGTGTAGTTCAATCTAATGGGGGAGGAGTTATCTCACCGCTCAACCCTAGAATATGCTGACTATGCAGATCCGATGTCATCTTAGCAAGATATATTATTCACTTTTTACGAAGAGTAGTCAGTCAGTTGAAGTCATTTGTTGTCATTTACAGTTAGTTGTAAACTTTAATTATACCTTTGTATTTAATAATTTTTGTATTTTAATAAAATAAATTGTATAAATTGAAGAAAACACCAAGTATTATGTTTCACTGTATATTCAGAATATCTCTGACACATGTGTTTCGACCTTGCGGTCATTATCAAAGAGTTTTACAAGTGAACTAAACTAAAATTATGACAGTGCCCTATTTAAATAATTTCAAGGGTTCAGGTAGGTACGTTGTTTAAAGATCCTTCTAATGGCCTAAATTTGAATTTAATTTAATTGCTTTATCTAAGAGTGGGTTTTTTCCATAGTCTGTCTGAGTATTACTAATGTTTTTATTTTTATGTACAGCTTTTTTAATTTCTAAAATTTCTAAATAATCGAGTTTTTTGTTTTTTGTGCCATTATGTAGTCACTTACAATTATTTTCATTAAAATGGTGATTTGAGTTTATACAATGTTCTGCGAAGCCCGTTTTAGGTTGGTTGAATAAAATTGAAGTTTTATGCTCTTTAAGTCTATGTTTTAAACAACGTCCTGTCTGCCCTATATAAATTGCGTTACAATCAGAACAACCTAACTCATAAACACCTGATTTATCACATAATTTGCGTTTCTCTTTATTATTTACTAAAATATTTCCCAGATTATTTTTATTAATTTCTATAATTATTATTATTAATAAATTTCTATAATTATTATTATTAATTATAATTATTCAACCAACCTAAAACCGGCTTCGCAGAACATTGTATAAACTCAAATCACCATTTTAATGAAAATAATTGTAAGTTACTACATAATGGCACAAAAAACAAAAAACTCGATTATTTAGAAATTTTAGAAATTAAAAAAGCTGTACATAAAAATAAAAACATTAGTAATACTCAGACAGACTATGGAAAAAACCCACTCTTAGATAAAGCAATTAAATTAAATTCAAATTTAGGCCATTAGAAGGATCTTTAAACAACGTACCTACCTGAACCCTTGAAATTATTTAAATAGGGCACTGTCATAATTTTAGTTTAGTTCACTTGTAAAACTCTTTGATAATGACCGCAAGGTCGAAACACATGTGTCAGAGATACTCTGAATATACAGTGAAACATAATACTTGGTGTTTTCTTCAATTTATATTATTTATAATGTTTCACCTAGTGCCAACCGCGAATTCCATAAATTAAAATAAATTGTTTTTTAAAAAGGACTTTGTACGGTCAAACAAGTTAACTCATGTAATTTTTTACCAATGATTTATTTGTTATCTTTACAAATTTAATACATAAATATGTTACAATAACTTATTGAAACAATAAATATTAATAGGAAAGTTATAATTAGGTGATTATGAGTGGAAACAAGGGTAAAAACAAGCCAAGATCTGGTAACACCGGTTGTTGTGTTGTAATACTTACAGTAAAATTGAGTCAAATATAAAATTTTATTTGTTTTGCGTATGTAGCAAAAATATAGGAAATAAATTTTCCTATCAAACTGACATATTTTGAGGTTGAAAACTTTTTTTTTTGCAAAATAAATGTAAAAAACAAATTAACATACTTTTTAAATCTTAATTTTAATAACATTTTAATAAAATTTGACAAATATATAATTTTTTGAAATTTACAAAATTTCATTAACTTGTTAGGTTATTTATTGACTATGTCAAAAAAGGAGTAAAATTAATTATTAGGTTAAAAAGGTTTTATTATTTCAAATGTTCAATTGACCTCAAAAATATTTAAAAAGTGCGGAGGGCTACCAATAAAAAGTGCATTTTTAAGATTTCCTATTGAAATGTCACATTCTAAAAGCAAAAATAAAGTACAAAGATATATTCCAAAAACGAAGCAAAAAGAAACGAAAAAACGTTTTTTTTTAAATTTTTACCTCATAATTTTAATCCACGTGAATTTAGGTATAGGTACTGCATTACAGAAAAAACTACTTTAAAATGATTTTGGTAAAAATTTTTGGATTTGTAAAAATTGAGATATTAATTTTTAAAGTTGGCTACTTTCATCGTTTTTTTATTTTTTATTTTTAATAGTTTACAAGAATAATAATTAATTAAAAACTTTCATTAAGTGTACCACAAAAATGTTGTTTAATACTAGTGTGACGTATAGCTTCAGCTTTTATTAAACTAGTACTTCCAAAATTCCATTCTTAAAAATTTTTAAATGGTTACTTAGAAATAAGTTCTTACCTTTTTTCTGTAAATCTAGGACATCTATTAATTGAAACCCACTCTATATAATTACAATGTTTGACATTTTTATTTTAATAATTAATTTATAATCACTATAGCGAACAGTATAAAATTCAAATTATCTCACATACTAAATGCTAAATTTTGCCACCATAAGCGCTAGTGCATAATCACAAGGTCACGCAGGTTCTCTATAAGCCTTCAGAATCCGTCTCTAAGACTACGAGCGCAGTGGTAGAGCAATTCCACGTAAAATTGTAGGTCCCGTTTGGATGACGTTATACGAATACACCAAAGTAAGGTTACTTGCACTTTTATGTATAATGGTGAATATCTTACAGATGAAACGATGCCAGAAATATTCTTTGTTAGATTCGTTAACAGAGTTAAAAAAACTCGTAGACCAAAAATTGTTACAATCGGCGTCTCCCTTAGTTTGTAAATAATGACAATTATTTGTATACCTAGTCACACTAACAGATAGTCTAAAAGGTAAACGTGAAATGAAATATCTGCATATTACGATCCTTGGACATCTTGCGGCTGGGCCACTTCTGAAATCTTAAAACTATCACTGTAACCCTTTTGAAACTAACAAATATCTAAAAATATTTTTTCTTTGAAAACATAGACAAGCTACTTTGTGATAAGCACTGTATTATTTAACTGCTTTAAAAGACATTGCTCAATATTTAAATGTAGAGGTGCTATATCAACTAAGGGTATTTAGTATTATTTAAATCCAATAAGATAATTGTAGATGTAAAAACAAGTATTAAAACAAATTTGCTATTATCCATGGGGCCAACTCGTGACCTTCCTTAACACGCGGCAATTAATATATGTTGTGCTATACAGCTATACAATCACCTTGCTGACCTTGCATTCGGTGTCACGTGCATTTTCAGTGGATCCATATTTTAAATACCACCGCTACAAAGGTAGTTAACCTAAGGTTAATGAATCAAAAAATAGGTTTATTAAATGCAAGATTGGGCTGGTTTTAAGTTTAATTAATTTGAACAAAGGACATATTTGGCGTTAGATTGTTTCCGAAATTTTCTTGTCTGATGCAAACACAGTGGCAGATTTTCTAGATCACAATACGCTGCGTTTAAAATAATATGTCTATACCAATATCTATATATCGCACACCCGGATGAATACTGTCGCAACTCAAAATTTTGCAATATTCATTTTATTCAAGAAAAGAAATCTACTTTGTGTATTCTATATGTCAGCAAAATTCTGTAGTTGAATATCAACTACTTTCCGCGAGATGGCGTTACCGTCGGATGACGCAACTAAAAAACTCTTGTCAAGACCCGCAGGTCTCTTTTTGGTTGCTACAAGGACGATTGTCAAATGCCGACGGATAACGTTACAACTAAAAAAAAAAAACAGTTCGAAGTGAGTTTTTTTGTGTCTATTTTTCGACAAAAACCGTAGTATTTTGGGATAATACCGTTTTTGCATAAATAATTTGGTAAGTTTTTTTTTTCATTCCGCAAAATAGAGTAGTATTTTGAGTTGACACGTGTTTAAGGACCAATTATTCCGTTAAATAGGGTAATTATTTCGAGATACTACACTATTTTTCGGAAATAGGTAACTTTTTTCATGTTGTTACAGTTTTTTTCGGAATTTTTTTCAATTTTTGTTTAGAAAATAGGAAAAAATAGTGCAACTTTCTTATTTGTTACCCTATTGTATGCAAAAAGAAAATAATACCTACATAATATTTTGTGTTACCACTATTTGTTTTTCTAACTCGTTCAGATAGAGTTATATTTTTATTCTTGCGTTGAAGGCCTAAAAATATTCAAAAATTATAAGTATAGGCATATACTACCTGTTGTTGTCTTTCAAGTAGCTTTAATCTATTTTTGTGTTATGTAGGATATGGAGAAAGCAAAATATTCTGCAAGAACCCGAAGAAAAATGTCGATGTCAATGGAAAGATCGCAAGAGGTCTCGCAAGAAAAAGATGAACTCGAGGATGAAAATGAAGAGGAATTGCAAGGCAAAGAGGCAGAGTTAAGAGAATTTGTGGAAGACAGTGACGACAGCTTCAAAGATCCGGATTTTCCCCCAGTACCTTCTTTAACTTCATCTAGTAAGTGCTCGTCTTGTTCTACATGTTCTGGTAGTAGCTCTTCTCGCTCGTCCTCTACGTCTTCCACCTCATCAGCTTCTGATGTTTGTCAAAGCACTGGCAGAGTAAATGCAGAAAATGCGAGAGAACCAGATAATGAAGTAGAGAACTTGGATAAAAATATTGATGCAAATAAGAGTCAAGCAGATGATAAGATTAACGTAGTTGCATAAGAGTTTCCAAGAGAAAATGTTATAATGAATCAAGAACCAGTTAATGCAGAAGAGACTTTGGATAAAAATCAAGAAGCAGAGAATGCACAGCCTGCATCTAGAGAGAACACTCCTTTTAAAAAAGGCAAAAAAAGGCTTAGGAATGAAAGCGAGTGGCATCTCAATTAATTAAAAAAGCTAAGAAACGAAGGAAAGCAATATACTTCCTACAAGTCTAAAAAAGTAACTCCTGCAAAAACTCTCAAGAATCCGTGTGCTGAAAATTGTTATTTGAAATGTTCTGCAAAGCTTACCATAGAACAAAGGCATGAATTATTTAGAAACTATTACCGTTTGAAAGATATCGACAAAAAACGCAATTTCATAAGACAAAATATGGAAAATATCGAACCAAAATACAGGTACACACGTAGAGATAGCCAAAGAGGACTAAATGTTGCATTCTATTTTCAGTTGAATAATGAAACGAAAAGTAGAGTGTGCAAAACTTTTTTCAAAAATACATTGGATATTAACGACAAAAATATTCAAACTGTTAAAAAAAACTAATTTTGGGGCGGTCACAGATGATCAAAGAGGAAAACACAAAAATCATAGAAGAATTGATGATAATATTAGGCAAGGTGTAAGAGACCACATAAATTCCATTCCAAAATTTGAGAATCATTATTTACGAGCACAAACTAGTAAAGAGTTTATAGATGGAGGAAAAACCCTTGTCGGTTTGCACAAAGACTATGAAAACCAGTGTATTTTAGATCAAAAGCCGTATGCCAATTATCACATGTATAGTGATATATTCAATCGAGAGTTCAACATATCCTTTTTTAAACCAAAAAGAGATCAATGCAATCTCTGTTTTCAATATGAAACAGCAGGTCAGGATGAAAAACAGAGACTTGCATTTGAATATGAAGAACACATTCATGAAAAAAATTTATCAAGGTGGGAGAAGGCAACTGACAAATAAAATATAAATGAAAACTTGATAGTAAGTTGTTTCGATATGCAAGCTATTATGCCAGTTCCCATGGGAGACGTATCAATATTCTATTACAAATCAAGGCTGAGTACTATGAATTTCACTGTGACCGAATTAAAAAGTGATGAGACCTTTTGCTATGTGTGGCATGAAGGTGAAGGCGGAAAAGGTGCCACAGAAGTTGGATCCTGTTTATATAAATACCTAGAACAGTCCTTGAAACGTGACAACGAAAATGTGGAATTCATTCTTTATAGTGACAACTGTGGAGCACACTGAAAAAACAGGTTAAAATGAATTTAGTTTTGAATTTGCACAAAACTAAACAATTTATTTTTCTTTTCAGATACATAATAGCAGTACTAATGTATGCGGTACAAACTCTAAAGATCAAATCAATAACACACAAATACTTGATAGTCGGGCACACTCAGAATGAAGGAGATAGTACCCATTCCGTAATTGAAAAACAGGTAGGTGAATACTGTTTCTAAATGATTCTTAGATTTTGTTAATTTGTATTTACCTGTTTTCTTATTTGTATTTGTATTGTATAGATCTGAAGTCCGACATTTACCAATAATAATGTCGTAAATCCGAAGGAAAATTTAACAATATTTGGATTTTTATTCGGAAGACTCTTGTATTCAACAATTTGAAAGTTCTGAAAGTCGAAAAGGAAAATCCCTATACGTTTCTTTACAAAAATTCTTATTCAGAAGATAATTGGAATAGTATAGATGTTTGTGACACCAACAAAAAGAAACCCACCCGAAACTCTGGAATGGCTAGACAATGCTTCATACGTACTCCACCTGCTCTTTAAAAGGCCTATAAAAGAAAATTATCTTTTCCTGAAAATAAAAAAACAGATCTCAAATTCTTGCTAGACAAAGGGTTTATACCCAATTATTATCGAGAGTTTTACGAATCATTGTTTTGAGAATGTCCTAGTTTGACTTTAAGGTTGTTTTAAACACATTCGAAACATATGGGCAATTTGGTTAGAAAAATGTTTTTTTTCTTAGAATGGTTGCTTAAAAAAAGTTACTATTATTATCATTTTATCTTTAAAGTTCCTTTAGTTTCTGAATCCTACAAGTTATTTTTGGCAGGTACCTTATAGATTGTAAGTTAGTTTTGTTTGATTACTTAAACGTTCCTACCTTTGTGGTTTCTTCTCAAGTATCTACGTTTATAAAAGTTGACAGAAAAATTATTATACTTTTATAACACACGACTCTTTAATGACTTTGTTATTAATAAAGAGTCTAAAACCAATTTCAATGTATTTTTTTTAATGTCGTCAAAAAATTTGTTGTGTGTTATAACTAAAAAAGTATAATAAATTCCGACTAAAAGTGTCGCAACTACAAAAACTTCCATTTTTCTAAACCTTTGCGAAAGTCGAATGAAATAAAAAACTCAGGAATGCATCTTTAAGACACTATTAATAAAAAATCGGAAAAATAATTGACCTCTGATTGCAATAGGTATCTTATTTGTATGGCAATAAAATATTTTCAAAATCGTTAGAAAAATTTTTCTGCGAGAACGGGGAAAAACTTAGGGCTACATAAATATCCTGACTAAAATCAATAAAAGTATATATATTTTTTTAATTTTAATATCTTATTTATATACAAACAAATTTTATATAAAGTATTTGGCCGACTACGCTGCTAAACTTTAAATCGAAATCCCAACGCCAAAATAACTATAGATAATAATAATTCGTCCTATTTTGATGACGTGATCCTGTCATAACAGACAAAGCCACCCAAAAACAGGCCTTGCTGATGTAGTGAATTATAATCTATTTTTTTCACTGGCCAATATAAAATAAAGGATAGCAATATTAAATTATAAATTATCCCGTTATTTGATAAAATACCTTAGGTTAAGGCACCTTCGTCGATTTTCTGGTGATCTTTTAATGTCAAATTAATCATAAAGTTTATTCCTATTGCTTTGAACAACGAAAAAAAAATCGAAAAAAATAAGGTCTAATGCCAATAATTAACCTTTTTCCTATGAGGATTTAAAAAGATCCGCTAGGGGCAGCCCCGGTGGGGGATACGAAGGTTTTGAATTCTATAATGACAACAACGTAAAAGTAAAACGCACTGAATTAAAATGAAATTAGCCGAAGATGATGTACCCGGGGCAAAATTAAAATTCTCAAAAACACAAGACAATCTTTTTCGGGTTTGATGGTTTGCATGTCGTGGTTTACCCGTGTCAGGTAATTAAAATGTCTTAGTTGAATGGTTAGTTGATTCATAAATAGCCTGCAAATTTATAGGATTTCATTCTTTATTTCAGTACAACGCGCTAATGGCTCTTCATATATCACGTTTGTCCAGCAGCACGAACGTTCCGAGCTCGATTTTACAATGACTCCAAGATTTCAGTAGGCACTTTTGTTTCTAATGAAAAGTTCTTGAAGTCATTGTAGAATCGAACTCGGGACGTTCGTGCTGCTGGACAAACGTTATATATAAAAAGCCATTAGGGCATTTACTAAAATAAGCAAAAAAATCCTATGAATTTGCAGGCTATTAATGAATCAACTAACCTTTCAACTAATACATTTTTATTATCTGACGCGGGTAAACCAAGACATGCAAAACATCGTTTTAGGTCCCAAAAAGATTATTGTGTGTTTTTGAAAATTTGAATTTTGCCACATTATCTTCGGTTAATTCTATTTTAATTCAGTTGTCAAAACCTTTGTATCCCGCCCGGTGCTGCCTCTAGCGGATCCTTTTTAAGTCTTGAGAGGAAAAGGGCTAATTTTCCAATATCCATATTCCCTTTTTTCTCACAGATAAAAATCTGTGAAAATACTTTAAAATCTGTCAACTTTTCTGCCATAACACCTTTGGAGACTATTCGCAGTACCTTTCAAGCATCTGCAAATCTGCAGACAACTTATGGCTGCAACACGTAGAAAATTGTTTTTGTTATACGAGTTATATACTTTAATATTAATATAAAAAAAGTAAAATTTTCTATTTAAAATTTTCCACAAATTTTAAGAAAAAGGTCAATATTAAAACGTTTACTTATTGGCGATGATTTTTTCCCTCTTAAACACAACCTTAACGAAAATTCGATCGTCAGTGACAGTACCGCGATATTGATTTAAGAAAAATTGTCTTCTGCGCAGCCATTCTAAAATCTACTTCTGATATGTTATTAAAAAAGAAATTTGTCGGTTACTGTAAAAATATTTACGGAGTTTTACTTAAAATTTTCGATCTAGGTTTATTGCTGGTAAAAGTGATATTTAATTGTTTTCTTACGAAAGTATCGGTTCTAACTAACTATTTTTTTGATTTAAAATTAAAACTTCGAATTAAAAAGCAACTAAATAACGTTCTCACTAATGAGTTTTTTGTCACCCGGTATACAATTATAAATAAATATTACATAAATAAATGGATAGAGAGATAAATAGATCGAAAAGATGAGTCCTTATTCCCAAAGTACCTTTCTAAACCTTATAATGCCTGTATATACTGAAAAATACTAATTTTTGACCTTACCTAATACTACCTAATTTCCCCCTAATAAACAGGGATAATCATTTTGATTTAATTTAAGCACATTAAGACAAAACAATCAGATTCTACAGCTACGTCTATTTAGGTAAAAATACGCTTCTCAAGTCAAATTTTTCAGACAGGGTACATTCGTCCACACTGTGGACAAATATTATTTTTTATTGTTCGTCCACACATAACGAACTTGTGAATATGTATACGTATATGAATATATTATTACTGAACACTGTTGATAATTAAATAAATATGACTCGATCATCCTATCGACTAAATTTTCCAATGAACACTCAAACATTTTTCTTTCGCAATTAAACTCGTTACATCTGGCCAGGTTTGAAGTAAAGCTCTAGGGATTTAATCAGAATAAACATGCCCAAATGTAACTCGTTTAACTTTCCAACAAAAAACCTATTGTAAAAATATATAAAATGATTTGATAAAAAAACAAGAAACTGTTATATTACCTCAATAAAATTTTACAAAGAAGGTCATTATTTTGTTTTAGCAATAAAAATGTAAACATTTAATCCAAAATGTAGTGTTTTGCTTAAGGGTATAAAATATATTAATGGGTTTTTTTCTCTTTAATTAACGTGGTTTTTGTGTCCCAGTAAATTTTATATGGCATATTTAAAGTTTACCTCACTACTTTAAGCTAAGTGACATAGACATAGGTATGATTTGTCTAGTCTTATGATATGCCGTTATTAAACAGGCCATTGTGTGGACGTTTAACTTTAATTAATCATCCACACATGTGTGGATACAGTGTTGATGATTAGGTACTTAAATAAATTATTTGTACACACGTGTGAACCATTACTTAAAAATATTATTCGTGTCCTGTGTGGACGAACACCCACTGCCATTTTTTTGTACACAACAAACATACACTACTGCAAAAGAATTAAAACTACCCTAACATTTAAATAGCATGCTTTTAGTAATAATAATTACCTTGTCCTTTTCCTCCTTTATGAGTGTCAGCAAGCAATAAAAAAAGAAAGTTAATGTTAATAAAGAATTAATTTAGCCAAATATTTTTATAAAATATATTATAAGAAAAGCCTATTATAATAAACTGTCAAAGACAGAAGTTAATGTACATTGTTAGTTCGTAAAAACACAAAAGAATAACAAAAACCAATCGTTCAAAAAGAGTAGTAATTTAAAAGTTACGAAAGAGCCGAACAAATAGATATATCAATGGTGCAGACTTTGTTGGTCTAAGTGAAAGGATAATTAAAACTCAAATAAAAGAATATGATCGTTAAAAAACAAAAATTGCTTAGACTATAATTTTTTCATAGCTTTATATAGTGTTAAATTGTCCCATAGGTAAAATGAAGGTAAAATAACAGCTTTTTTCAGTAATGACCAAACTAAACCCAAGCCAATTATAAATATACATTGCTACCTTTGGATGTTCCATAATAAAAATTTGTAATTAAGACTTTATGTACAAACATTTGTATTTTAAGTACTGGTATAAAACGTATTATTTTAGAAATAGCTATTTATGGTGTTATTATACGAGGATGGTTTGAAAAGTCCGTGCAAAGTCCGAAAGATGGCACCACCGGCGCGTATCGAGGTCATGTTTAGTTAGTAGCATCTGTTGAATGAACGCACACCAAGTGTCAGCCATATGGGTCTATTTATTTGTGTTTGGCATTCGTGTGAATCAAGGAAGTCGAATGATTTTCAAGAAATGGACGAAAAAGAATTTCGTTTGGTGATTAAACATTACTTTATGAAAGGTAAAACGCATCAGGAGACTAAAGAGGAGATCGATAAACATTATGGTGACTCTGCAGCTTTGATTAGAACAGTTTAAAAGCGGTTTCAAAATTTTCGGACTGGCCATATGAGCACAAGTGACGCTGAACGTTCTGGGCGGCCTGTGGAGGTCACGACTCCAGAAATCATTGATCAAATCCATGATACGGTGATGGAGACAGACGAGTTAGGGTACGTTAAATTGCTAGTGCTGTGAGCATCTCGACTGAACTGGTACATAATATTTTACATGAACAATTGGACATGAAAAAGCTACCCGCAAGATGGGTGTCACGATTGCTCACGCTTGACCAAAAACGGAATCGTGTGAAGTGTTGCAAGGATGGTTTGCAGCTGTTCCAGAAGAATCCGGAGGAGTTTATGCGTCGTTTCGTCACTGTGGATGAAACATGAATTCATTACTATACGTTTTATTATTGTTTATTTAAAAAAAATGATGTTCATAACTCACTACTTTATCTAACTAGTGAGTTATGGGTCACATTATTCCTCTAAATTTAGATCTATATTAGACGTATAATATGACAGTTTTGAATAAAATATGTTTATTGTTTTTTATATCAAGAGTAATTAAAAACCAAAAAAACACGACACCCTCTTATGCGTTACACAAGCAAGGCAATCCTAAAGGAAAAAAAACCCTAAATCACAATAGAACTTTTATAACCTCGTGTATACCATCACAAGTTATAGTTCGTTTCCCTTATCTGCTTTTCCCCATGGAAACAGCCTTCTAACAAAGACGCTGGCAAATCCATCAGAAAAGTTTTAAAAAGCTTACAATTTACGAGCTAAGCTGGAGTTCTCTTTTCCACTGTCACGGACTAACGCTAATTTCAGGCGGCATTCCTTGCCATTTTCTGGGCATTACTTTAATAAAGAAACTTTTAGCAAAGGAAAAAAGAAAAGTATCGTGTTGTATCGAAATTTATTTTGCTGTTTTACTTCCGCATTTAATATTAGATAAGAAAACAAACCACAACTAATGTTGGCTTAAAACAGTACATTTTTTTACAAGTTTTAGAAGTTAAACTTTAAAAAACTGTGATTTTATTTTAACCATTTTAAAATAATATCCCGGTATTTGGTTTGGAAGTAATAATTTAAGAATTATGTGCAACTTTTAGAACATTGGGAGGGACATTTTTTACCAGTAGCAGTGGTTTACTAACACTAGTTTTAGAATTTTATTGTACTGATTTTTTTTAATGAAAAAAATTGAAAAAATTGTAGCATAAGTAGAGTAGCATAAGATAAGTAGAGTAAGAGCAATTTAAGTTAACCAAATACATAATATTCTTAAAATGTATTTAAAACCTCTAAAAATATATTTCTAGGGAATTATATAAGTATTGCTTTTAAACAGTATTTAAGTTTTTATTTTTCAATCAATATGCATTTTTTATAAGATATATCTTAAAAACTGATTGTAAGACATATTATGGTAACAAATATAAATTTTATTTTAAAGTTTTGGGAGAATCCAAAAAATATGATAATTTATAAAATGCTTGATAT
Organism: Listronotus oregonensis; assembly: GCA_019359885.1. NCBI lineage: Eukaryota > Metazoa > Arthropoda > Insecta > Coleoptera > Curculionidae > Listronotus > Listronotus oregonensis. Next base: position 222,487 of record JAHBCN010000147.1, read on the forward strand.
AAAAATGCGGGTTGATTTAAAATATGTTTTTTTTTGCGAGGGATTTTATAATTTTGCCGAAAAACAATTGTACCAACTTTTTAGTGAACATCATGTTGTTTCTAAAATGGGTAAAATGGTTATAAGTTATAAAACACCATATTTTTATTGATTTTACATCAAATGATTAGTTGTTCAGCGAATTTCAACAGCCAATATATAAATTTATAATAATAAAACCACCTACTACGGTTGGCGGCCTGTTTCCATTATGAATTTCCATAGGTTTACCACTCTTGGATATCGTCAACAAAAAGGTACTCACTAACAGCGCCTATCCAATAAAAATTTCGAGGGTATGGGGAACCATATCCAAAAAAAAAAACGATTACACAAAAGCAACGGGTATTCATTGGTGACCATCACTCAGTGATGACTTTAAGGGGAGGGGGAGAACTGTGTACATTTTAATTTTAGATATAAGTTTTGCAGACTTAAATGAGCAATTTAGCGATAATAATATAGCATCCTAATGCACCGATTTTACTATTACGTAAATCATATAGGTAACCACGATTTCCTTAAACATCTTCTCAAAAATAATTTTGAAATTTGGTGCCCACTTAAAAATAATTTCCTTATATATAATACAGAAATACAATTCTACAAACAAAAAATAATGAATAATAATAAAAAAAGGTTATTAAAAAATTAAAGCGACTTATTAAAAAATTAACTTAAAATTATGAAAAAATATATATTTTTTTAAATATAAACATATTCATCCACAAAAAAAAGACAAAATCAAAAGTAGGTACGAAACAAATTAGGAGCCTACACCGAGAAAAATGAAGTTGTTATTTCACACTTCCCTGAATGTCAAGTTTTAAAACGTCAAGTTAACTAAAAAGATATTAAAATGAAGTATTTCAGTATTATGAAAAGACATACATAAACTTTTGAAGAAAATATTTTGGTTCAATTACCCCAATGTTGGTTTAATATGTATTTCATAATAGAATTAATACCTCTAAAATACATTAAATTAATCCTCTGTGACTACCTAGCCCGACTACCACAAATTGTAGATCTAATAAATTTAAATGTCAAAATAAAATATATCAATATTATTTCAAAAAAATGCAAATGTTCACTAATACGTAATGTAAGGCTGTTTAACCAAACATCTGACTTGTTATACTAACAATCAAAGACTGTTAAACTGAGAGTTTTTAATTTTGGGTTAAAAGCTAAAAATTCATTCAAATAAAAGCGCCAGATACAGAACGTGAAATCTAATTGGTTACTAATAACCTCGTGATGTGTATTTCTGGTCACTCATAGGCTGCTCGTACAGCGTCGCTGCGTTGTTATTGGTTATTCACCGTTCCTCTTTCCACGCTGACGACCGGCAACAGGTCTTTTCAAGTCGTTTGTTGTTACGTATTTCCTATTTCCTGATATTTTGTTTATGTTTTGTGGTGGTTGTTGTGTCGAATAGAGTATCTGTATGGATATAACTAAAACATTATATTATATATTATATGAAACATCACTCACTCATCACTGGTGTGGAATAAAGGATAAGCAGAATGGAGGGACTTTTACAGGCATGGGGATTTGAACAATTAATTCCTGTTTTTCAAGGTAAGGTAAATTTCAGATTAAATAATAGCAGTCTCATCGAATTATTTAAGGGTTGTTTTCCGTAACGTAAGCCGTTGACGTATGCAGTAGGCAGTAAGAAATAAAATTTATGGGTCCGTTGCCGTTTAGCGTACATCGATTTGAAAAAAATGACAATTACAGATAAAAAACACAATTTTTTTTAGTAGGTTTTGAAAAAGAAAAAAATCCGAAAAAATGAAATTAAAAGTCGAAAAAACACCGTGTTTTGAGTTTAAGGTAAATTTCAAATTTTGCGACGTTGTCGGATCAAAAAGAAAAGGTTAAAATTTAGTTTTAAAGCATTATGGATTAAATAACAATACATAAATTACAAAAAAAAAATATTTATTTTAATAAGGTAATTATCTAGAAGTGGGGTCCACCGTATTTTTGGCTAAAAAAAAATAAAAAAATAAAAATATCAGACTTTTTTCATTTTGTTCGACAGCGCATTTATGATAAAGAAAATTCATAATTTAAGGAGGAAAACCTAACGAGAACTAACCGAAAACTAACCAGAACTAGGTAATAGTTTGAAAATTGTTGTTTGTTTGTTCTGGTTATTTTTTTCTATATTTCTGGTAAAGGGGAAAAAAACAACTTTCAATAATAACAAATTATTAGAAAACATCTGGCCACGTTGCTTATTCAACCAATGAAACGCCAAACAAATTGCATCGTTTCATCTCTTTTTAATTAATTTTTTTCTCACTTTTTTCATTTTAAGCAATCCGGCCATTACTTTAGTATATTTTATATGGGAAATAAAGAAATTATTTTATTTTGTGATAATGTGAGTGAAAAATTAATTTTTTCTGACCCTTTGTTTTATTATGGTGTAAAATAATAAGTGAAAACAAAAATTTTTCTAAACAATTGCTGTATAAAAAAGATGTTAAACGACAACGGAACCTAAAATTTATATTATTATTATTAATATTATATAATAATATATTAATATTTCAAGCCACACGTTTACTCCTCTAGGGGAACATTCACTCTCCCAGACATCTTCAGATATCAAGGATTGAGCTCTGGGGAACCTTTCGTGTTGTCGGGCTCGTCTTGTTCTGTTATTCCCACAAATTTCCGGACAGTCGAGCGGTCGAATGCACTCCTTTCCTTTAAGATGTTCACCAGACCTAGTCCCTGATGTTTGAAAGAGTCTTTGATATGCCAGTGGTTGATAAAATAATGGGGATCGTTTGGACGTTATTCATTCCCCACTGTCTTCTTATTTGTGTTTCTAGGTTTCTACTTGGAATTTTCATTATTTCTCCGTAAGTTGTTGTTTTCGGGATAGCATCGATCGTGTTGTTTCCTTCCAACATTTATCCATCTCTAATAAATATACTTGTTATTTAGCAACGGTATTACTTAAGTACATTCTTATAGAAATACAAAATTATAATTTTGTATAATTCGAGGGAAAATTAATTTGTTCAGGGTTTATTACTGGTGTAAATAAGGCAAAATTTTCTAGCAGTCTGTATAAAAGATTTAAGCTTCACGCCAAAATTTATATTATGATATTAATTTATATATTAATATATAATATTATTACTATTATTATTATTATTTGGAAGTTTTGGCTAAGTTTTGTCGATTCTAAAAGTGACAAAGCTGGGTTTGTTTTTTTAGAAAATGAAATAGATGAGTCCGCCTTATTACAAATAACCGACCATAAGATTCTAGAAACTATTATTCCTAAAATAGGACCCAGAATCAAATTTTGGACGAAACTTCAAGAGTACCAGTCCATAAAAAAGGCTGATATCGTTATTATAGATGATCTCCAGAAACAAGACGATGATCCTCAATTATTGACGGTAAGTGAACATACTTGCTTTGAACTTTTTTTATTGAGATCTTTCTAATGCTGTATCACATAACCAGGCACGTAGCCAGAAGGGCTACATGCCTTAACCTTATCTAAAGGTATCTAACAGACAGAAAATTTATTAAAAATCTGACATTTTACTTTATTCATAAAAAATAAATATTAACACCCTGATGCAGTTTTATTAATTTCAAATTATATAAATCACGCGCAAAAAGAATTTTCGCAATTACTAGAAAGAGATATGAGAAAGCGCTAGAAGAACTTGTTAGTTGCTGTTATAGTTTTGTGCTTAACTAAAGCGTACTGTAAAGGGTGTCCCAAATTCGAGCTTCATCATTGGGAACTCGAACTGAAGAGATACGAGGTCGAAATGGAGGCAAAGATGCGCAATTTGACGCTGATCAAAATGCCATCTAAAAGTTTTAAAATTTTGGATATTTCCGAAGAGTTTTGCGAAAAGCCAAATTTTCGCGATTTTATTTTTATTTTTTAATGACTATATTTGAATAGATATAACCAAACAAATTTCACATTCTCATTGCTACTTCTTTTGTTCTACACACCGACGTTTCGTCTTTGAGCTGCCATCATCAACTTTGTTTTTTTAAATTTCAAGAGCTTTTAAGATCCCAAATTCAATGATGTATCGTACTTACTCAAAAAAAAGCATTTTAATTTTTTCTTAATAAAATCCTACCAAAAATCTGTTGTCTGTCTCTCTCTAACACATGGTTTCTTATGGAAATTGTCATTAATATAAATTTTTCGAATAAGTGCGATACATCATTGGTTTTGGGACCTAAAGAGCTCTTAAAATCCATAATAAAAAATGCAAGTCCGTATTTAAAAAAACAAAGTTGATGATGCCAGTTCCAAGACGAAACGTCGGTTTGTAAATCTAATAACATTGTCTTCTAGAACAGAAAAAGTAGCAATGAGAATGTGAAATTTATTTTGTTATATCTATTCAAGTAGAGTCATAAAAAAAATAAAAATTAAATCGCAAAAATCTTCGGAAGTATCCAAGACTTTTAAACTTTTAGGGTGGCATTTTGATCAGCATCAAATTGCACAACTTTGCCTCCATTTAACTGACCTCGTATCTTTTCAGGTTTTCGAGATCCCAATGTTGAGGTTCGAATTTGGGACACCCTGTACAGCTTTTCCCAAATTCGAGCCTCATCATTGGGATCTCGGAAACTTAAAGAGATACGAGGTCGGTGAAATGGGGACAAAGTTGCGCAATTTGATGCTGATCAGAATGCCACATTAAAAGTTTAAAACTTCGAATACTTCCGAAGACTTTTGCAAAAACTGAATATTCGGGATTTAATTTTTATTTTTTTGTGACCCTATTTAAATAGATGTAACAAAATAAAGTTTACATTCCCATTGCTATTTTTTCTATTCTACAAGACAGTGTTATTAGTTTTATACACCGACGTTTCTTCACTGAGCTGCCATCATCAACTTTGTTTTTTTAAATACGGTCCTGGATTTTTTATTACGGATTTTAAAAGGTTTTATGATGTATCGCACTTATCTCTTAATATCAATATAAAAAAATCCAGGGCCGTATTTAAAAAAAAGAGGACCGTATCTCCAAGACGAAACGTCGATGTGTAAATCTAATAAAACTGTCCTGTAGAACAGAAAAAGTAGCAATGAAAATGTGAAATTTATTTTGTTAGGTACATCTATTTAAATAGAGTCATAAAAAAATAAAAATGAAATCGCGAATATTCGGTTTTTCTAAAAGTCTTCGGAAATATTCGAAAATTTTAAACTTCTAAAGTGGCATTTTATTCAGCATCAGCAAATTGCGCAACTTTGCCTCCATTTGACCGACCTCGTATCTCTTCAAGTTTCCGAGATCCCAATGATGAGGCTCGAATTTGGGACACCCTGTACTTCAGCCGCTTTTGAACGCCTGTGTTAATCTTGTTTGCAAAAGTATAAGTGAAACGATCTATAACGAGCCAATTAAGCATCGCTTCTTTTTAAGAAACCTAAAATTTATTTGATTCTAACCGTGAGTAGAGGTTATGTTTTTATATATTTGTTGTTTCGCACTGTAAACGTTTACTGTATTTTTCCAATTAGCAATACAAATTTTTACATTTGCATAAAATTTTACATTTTTATTTAATAAAAAATATTGTGTTGAGAGGATAAAACATTGCTACTTGGATATTTTTATAATAATAATGTGTTTATGTTATAAGACCTCCCTCTCTAATAACGTTCTGGATAAAAATCTGATAAATGAAAATGAATGATTCCACCCCCACTATTTTCTGAAATCTCAAAGCCCCCCCAAAAAAAAATCCTGGCGTCGGGCCTGCACATAACCTTACTTTCCATTAAAAAATTAACTTGTCTATTGATCCCCTTCTATTTTATATACAATTTTACATATTCACGTTTTTTTTTTTAATTTGTAGTTACATGTTCCAAGCAACGATGAATTAACCCGTAGTTCAACTTCATCAAGCATTTCCTCCCCCGCATCATCAGATGTTGAATTTTTGACCCCTAAAGGAAAATGTGCAATAAAAAGTGTCTTTGAAAAGGCCAGTAAAAGACAGCTAGCATTTTGTGGAGAAACAGCGTTCAAGAGAGCTTGCCGTTATGTTTATAACTTGGATTTAAGATATTTTCTAGAAGAAAGCATCACTGGAAAATACATTTTAAACACATATCAGTTGGAATATCACCTCACAAGAAAAACCCGAAACCAACTGACATCATTAGTTATTAGTGGACTAATGTCACAAAATGAAGGGTAAATATACTTAGATATTGTTATGCTTTACATGTGTTACATTCTAAAATATAAAATGTATGCTTTTTTTAATTTATAGAAAATTGACTCCAACGGATTTTGAAATTTTATCCGAAAAAATAACAACACTCTTTCCAACTGAGTGCAAATCGACATATTACATACCAAGAATACTTGGCAACAAGAAACACAAACCAGTGAATGCCAAAGGGAAGTTGATTGATAAATATAGGAATTTAAGTCGAATGTATGCACTAAGCCATTCAATTGAAACAGCTGGAAGCAGTGATGCTGAGGAATCGTCTGCTGTTGAAAATATTCGTAAGTTCCTTTTTTTTTATTAGAAACATGCCTCAGATAAATGAATTTCAATTTTCAACATTGGAGAAACACATTTCCTCTTAGAAAAAGTGATAAAAGTGGCACAGTGGAAAAATTCATAACAGAATGGCCAATTCTCAAACACAGAGAAGCTTATACTTTGGTATGTATCTAGTAATTTTCGTCATTCGTTCGTTCTCTGTTTTCAGAAATAAAACAGACTTCAGCTAAGTTTATATTTTCAGGTTGATAGTGACTTTCAACAATTATTCCCTGAATGCAAAGTATCTTTATATGACACCTGGGAAATTTTTTTTACAAAATTCAAACAGGCTTGTATCGCTAACGCAAGCACAGTTGAATTTCTAAGCCAGTTAAAGACTGATATTTCCCAAGGTAACTTAAAAATGAATAAGTAAGGTAGAAGCACCAATAGTTGATGAGCCCCAATGGTTGACAGTCTGAGATTATATTCTAAATAACAAGAAAGCTGTAATTTGTAGAAACCTTTAAAACCGTGCTTAGAACACCTAAAGCCATCTATTTCCTAACACCCAAACCAACATTCTCTACTATTAGCTACTGTCATGGCCGCCAAAATATCAGGTGAATAACCTTACATGGTGACTTGATTTAATATTTTTAACAGTTTTGTTAAGAAAGTGAGTGAAATTAAAGGTAAGCAATTAAGTTTGAGATACATTTTTAAAAGTCTTATATCACTGGTAGGTAAATTAATGACTTATTATGCACTTCTTTGTTATTTGTTAATCTTAATTTTGCTGTTTGAGGATTAGTTTAGGTATGTGTAACTATTGGATCAAGACTTGCTGAAATTCCAATAATTGACAGTAGTGTCAACCATTGGCTCTCAACTATTATTTAAGGATTTTGTATTATCGACTTACCTGCTTTGTCGCAATTTTTTTCATATAAATTACATTTAAATGCGACAACGGGATCCATGCTGACAACTATTGGGTGATATTTTGTTTGTCTCAAAAAATGCCAAAAACAAAAGTGTTTTTTAAGTACACGGAAGCTCAAATAGACAAAGCTATAGCTGATGTTAAAAGGGGATTAGCAATAGTGACAGCAGCAATAAAAACACAATATACCGAGGGTAATATTAATGTATAAAGCCAAAGGAAAACCGCCAACCATTCGGAAAATGGGTAGAGAATCCTATCTTGCAAATGATGAAGAAAAACTACTAGTGTCTTGGATCCTAACTATGGCTAAAGTAGGATTTCAATAGGAAAGGATCAACTACTGGATAGCGTCCAACATTTGATGGTAGAATTAAGAGAAATCCCTTTTAAACAATAGACCGGGAAAAAAGTGGTATAGCAGTTTTTAGAAGAAATCGGAAGTCAGCCAGAGGACGCCACAAAATCTTACCTTATCAAGGGCTTCAGTAACTAGTGGACAGCTAAAAAATTGGTTTAGTGAGATATACGATTATTTGTCTGAACATGGATATACTGAAATATTGGATGATCCTCGACGTATTTTCAATGCAGACGAAACCGCCTTTTTTCTTAACCCCAAGGGTGACAGAGTATTAGCTGCGAGAGAGAAGACTGTCTACAAAACAGTTAATAGTGACAGAAGAAGTGTTGACAGTACTGATTTCAGGAAATGCAGGAGGTGATCTCGCTCCCCCAATGGTAATCTTTAAATATGAAAGAATTCCCAAAGATTTAGCTACAAGTGTACCAGAGTCTTGGGGTATCGGAAAATCGGACACCGGCTGGATGACGGGTGAAACATTTTAATTTATCACTAACATATTCTATCCGTGGGTTGTTGAAAATAAGATTAAATTACCATTAATCTTGTTTATTGATGGACATGCTTCCCATCTTACATTCCATGTAAGTCAATTTTGTGACCAACACAAAATAATCCTTATTGCACTATTTCCCAATGCAACACACAAAATTCAACCAATGGATGTTGCTGTTTTTCGTACGTTAAAGCGGGATGGAAAGATAATGTTGAGTGGAGACTAGAACATTTTAATAACCCAATCCTTAAGAAGATACATTTTGTCACTTCTGAAAAAGACTCTTGCAGAGAGAATAAAAGGTCAAATTTTACAAAACGGTTTAGAAAATGGTCTCTTCCCCTGGAATCCAAGTGCTGTTGAACAGGAGGTGGAAAAGGAAAATAAGTTGTCAGAAAAAATTAATAATGAAAAGAAAATGATTGAGATTAGTAAAGGTTTACTTTTGTGGAGAAATATATAGGCAAAGAAAAAATGGCAAATTCAAGAACTGCTCTGTTTGGGATGGAGATATAACTGATCAATCACTTTTCGAGGTTTATATGAAAATTTCATCAGAAAAGAGCGATCTAGAAAAGGAAATAGGAAAGAAAAATAATTGTGAAATTAATGAAACACAACAAAATCAGGAAGAAATTGTAAGAACTTCTAGCAGAACAAAAAGCAGTTGAGAGGTTAGAAAAGAAGATGAAATTGCGGAAAATAATTTACTAAAATGTTAAAAAAACTCCACCGAAATTCCAAAAAAACATGCCTATTCATGTGAAATTATAAACAATACAACACCAGTAAAGAAGATGGGGAACAAAATAACATATTATTTTCACCTACCAAAAGCTTCTCAACAGGTAGTTTGCCTAAGTGAAAATGTGCCTACGCCTTTTAAAAAGGCCCTATTTTGGCCTGGCCCTAAGCCATAAAAAAACAAAAAAGAATAAAAAAGAAAAAATACCATCTGTAACTACTTCAAAAAGTTGGCAGAATATTATGAAAACAAAGAACAAAAAAGAAGAAATTTGAGGAGGAAAGAAAAAAGGATTTGAAGAACGCAAAAAAAAGAAGGAAATGAAAATTACAGAAAAGGAAAATGCTTTGAAAATTAAAAGATGTCTAAAAAAAGGAAGAGGTATGACCAATCAGATACAAGTTCCGAAGATGAATGGGAGGCATCAGACAGTAGCCTTGATGACGTGAATGTTTTGAAAAGATACTGAAGATTTAAATAGCAAGAAATAGATGCCTCTGATCTACAGTGCAAGAAGGAGACTATGTTCTAGTGTCTTTCCCTGGTAAGAAAAGGAATCTAAAATTCGTATGTGTTATACAAAATTACTAGAGAATGATGAATTGGAAATAATTGGAATGAAGAAATGTACAGATTCTAGTTCAGATTATTTGTTCTAAATGAAAAGGATGTCAGCACAATCATAAAGTCCCAAATTACAAAATTACTGAAGTTTCCGAAAATGTATGTAGCCGGGGATCGATTGAAGTACGAATTTGCCGAAGATTTTGAGGTAGATGGTTAAAAAAATTAAAAGACTTTTTAATTTTTTGTTAGCACTTTTTTTTTTAATACTCATTAAAGATATATATTGCAAAAAATGTATTTATTTTAAATGATAGGTATTTAACTGTCTTTATCATCATAATTAGGGCATGTCAATGATTTTCTATTAATTAGTAAAATATGAATTAAAAATATTCTTAAATATTAGGAGAATTACATTTTATTATCAACATTAGAATTTTTATTTAAATACATAAATATTCTTATTTTACAAACAGTGTCAATTATTGGGTAAAAAAACTGTCAATTATTGGTATTTTCACATTTTTGTCATGTTAACTATTGGTTAGTTTACTTCAGAGTACATTTTTTTTTGTTCCACTAAAACTATTAGGAAATACTATATTTGCAGTTATATTGTTTCTTAGGAAGTATGAGAATATGCTTCCAATTGAAAACAATTTTTTATCAGTTTTTATTTTAGAACACATGATAAATATTAAAAGATAATTTCTAAATGTGTCAATTATTGGTGCTTCTACCTTATATTGATCTATTTGGCTTTAAAAAACTGTTTTTCCAGATTCAAAACATGCCATTCAAATGGGTCTTTATCCATGTTGTTTCCACCAACAGGACGAATTCGTTGTCAAAAAAAGCACTGGAAACCAAGCACAATCGAAGCTCAAGAGAGTTTCATCAACTTAGTGCCAGTAAGTTTTTCCTTAATCAATATGAATACACCAGCTTAATGGAAACTAAAATGCCACAGTATCGTGTTTTTTAATTTGACGGTATTTCAAAATATATAAATTTATTTACAGATTTGTGGAAATATACAGGAATTCATTACAAAAAGAAGAGAAAAGCTCCATGAGTTTAAGCTACTACTACGACTACCCAGCCGTACATTATTGTAGTAGGACATTCCTTTAGTGACATAACGGATTCATACCTAATTATCGACAATAGATTTCACCGTACCGTATTTGTGCTACAAGCTTTGGATTTTACAATTAAGGCATTTCATGCACTAAATGCAAGTTATCCCAAAGAATCTGAACACATCTGGTTAGTACTGGAGAAAGGATTGTACAGAATTTCCTCATCTACTGTGGTATTGCCTGCAGTAATGACTATATTACAAGATATGGAACAGTCATTAGAATAGGTATGTGTTTGATAGTAACTCAGTAGGTGTTCTAGTTTAACAAATATGTTGTCTTGTCCCGTTTGTCACTTTAATGATAATGATATAATGTTTTAATGAAACATATTAAACTGAGACATAATCACATTAGACAGTTTCCTTGTAAGCAACCTAATTGTTCAAGAATGTTGCAAAATATGTATATTTTCAAAAGTCACCTTATACTAAAACATAAAAATAAAAATTCATCATTAAAACAGATCTGTAAAGCCTCTCCCAGATTACAAACTCCCTGCAATAATGCTGATATCCCTATAGAACATTTTGATCTACCTTCTTCAACTTCAGATCCTCAGACAACTCTTGATGATTTCAAAAATTGTGTGCGCATAATAGCATGTTGTTCGTTTCAAAACTGTATAGTAATTATTCTTTTCCAAGAAACCTAGTACATGATGTTATTCAAGATGTATCTGTCATACTAACTGATCCTCTAGATATTCTAAGAAAGAAACTCATTTCCTGCACAGGTCTTAACGATGAAATTTTGGAAATGGTTAATAGTTTAAGTAATATATTCAAAGATTATGGCTCCGAATACTTTCGGTTTAAACAGCTAAAAAATAGTGATAAATTAATTGAACCCATATCGGTTACTGTAGGTCAAATAATAAATGATATAAGAGTTGGGTCAAGGAGGGTAGCTGAAATTAATAATAATACATATCAATACATTCCTATTAAAAAAACATTAAAAGAATTTTTAGAATTACCATCTGTTTTCGATACGATTTGTGCTTATATCGAAAACGATAGTTCTTCTAGTTCAATTTACAACTTGGTTCAGGGAACACTGTGGAAAGACATATTGAAAAATCATAATTCAAAAATGGTTCTTCCTATATAACTTTACGCAGATGACTGTGAAGTTGGGAACCCACTAGGAAGTCATGCTGGCGTTTATAAAATTGTTGGTGTTTATTTTTCTCTGGGTTGTTTGCCTCCACAGTATTCTTCACTTTTGGAAAATATATTTTTGGTCCAGTTGTGTTTTTCAAATGATCATATGGTAATGATAAAATGTTTCAGTATCTTCTTAAGGACTTAAAATCTTTAGAAACAGACGGATTAGCAATAGAAACGAAAACAGGTACAACACGTGTTTATTTTACACTTGCTTTGATTTTAGGTGATAATTTGGGCATTCATTCCATTTTAGGATTGAATCTTAGTTTTAGTGCAAATCATTACTGCAGATTTTGTCGAATTAATAAAAATGAATGTAGCTTAAATACTACTGAAAATGGAGGTTTCTTACGTACAGCTGAAAACTATGAAATGGATTTAAGAGATCAGAATTTTGGAATAAAAGAGCAGTGTGTTTGGCATCAGTTACCAAATTTCCATTTGACTCAGAATTTGTCCATTGATGTCATGCATGACATTTTCGAGGGCGTTTGTAGATATGACTTAGGAAATATTCTTCATCATTTTATATTTATTGAAAAATTTTTTACTCTTGAAATGTTAAATACCCGCCTACAGTTTCACAACTTTCTTGATAAAAATCGACCTCCCAGCATACTTAAATCGCAGATACTACAGAAGCATATAATTTTAGTGCTTCTGAGATGAATTCATTTGTACGAAATTTATGTCTTCTTATTGGTGACCTGGTTCCTGTTGATAACCGTTTATGGGATTTATATTTGAGTTTACTGGAAATAATCGATATAGTTACAAGTAGAGTTATAACTGCAGAAGATCAATCTTCTTGAAACCATTATAGCTGAGCATCACTCATTATATATAGAATACTTTGGAAAGTTAAAGCCAAAACATCATTTTTTAGTTCATTATCCAGGCTTATTAGCTAAAATTGGCCCTTTAAATAATGTATCCTCTATGCGTTTTGAAGCCAGGCACAAGCAATTCAAAGCCTGCAAATGCCATTAGTTCGAGAAAAAATATATTATATACATTAGCTATTAAAATCAATTAAACATGTGTCATAGGCTATTATCTGAAAGAGGCTTTAAAGATGTATTTGAATGTGGATCCGAAGATCTAAGCTTTGTCCCAGACTGTCGAACTTTCAAATTTTGCAAACATTTTGAATTCTAATTTGACTGATGATTATTGTTCTGTTACGTGGGTTAATGTTAATGGTTTAAATATACTTCTAATTTAGTTTTTGTTAATAGGTTCCAAACATTTTTACCCGCTTTTTGGTATTATTTGTTCGATTATAGTTAAAGATAGTTTGAAAACAGTTTATTTTGTTATGAATAAATTAAATACATTAGGTTTTAATGAACATTTTCATGCATATGAAGTTGAAAAGCGAACGGATTTATTTTGTTTGGAATGGAGTATGTTACACAACAACTCGCCTTTTCCAATACACATTTTAAATCAAAAATTGTTTATTCTTATGTAAAAGATGCTTTTACCTAAGAATTATTACTGCTTTCCTCATTTCTTCATTTTGTTAGTTGTTTTCTGATAATACAGAGTGTTTCCCCACTACAGTACGAATCTTCAGAGGATGATTCTTTAGATCGTCTTAAAAAAAAGTTCCTATGTACATAATATGCCTAGAGTTGCGTCATTTCTGAGTTTCGTGATTTATTACCACTTTTTCAACGACCAAATAATTTAGTGTCTGTGCATTCCGACTCTAACTCCAACATAAATACACCAGCCACAGAGAGACAATAACATATACACAAATAGTACAATTACATGTATGCGAATGTCAAACAATTTGAAAAAGCGGACATGAAATCACTAAACGTCGCACATAATAAAATTGTGACTTAATCCGATCCCCAACCCACGAACTAAGGACTAATATTTAAAGACAGCGAACTTCTGGGACTTTTTAAGAACAAAGAGTATTCCTACATTTCTTCTAAGTATAAAAAGGTTTATTTGCTTAACAACGCTAAAGATGACCGTTTTCGATAAATTTGCAGTCCCTGTATCTCGAGAACGAATCATTTTTCACTCCATCTTTATAGGAAAAAAGTTATTCATGTTGACGAGATCTACCTAAAACCAAGTTTTTGTAAAGTTCTGAGCAACTTGATTTATCATCTGATAATTTTCAGTAAAAGTTATAATATGAAACATTTAAAAATAACATTTCAAATTTAACCAACAACCGTATTTCAGAAACGGCGCAACTTCGAACATAACATGTTCATGGGAACTTTTTTTCTTAAAACCACCTTATGAATTACACTTCGAAGTTTTGTACTGCATAGGAAACAGCCTGTATATTTTCTCTTATTATTATTTTTTAGTATGAATCTGAATGTAAGACTGCATAACTTAAAAATTAGTTTTAGAATAGTTTTAAGTTGATATTAATAATTATCTTGTTTAAAGTTATTGTTTTAATTACCAGAAATGTTCTATAGAAATAGACCAATATTTATAAGATTGTTGGACTAAAAAAAAGTGTTAGAAGAATGAAAATAAATTATTGAAAAAAAAGAAAAGTGTTGTTTTATTAACATTCAACAATCTTGATACAATATGCAAAACTTTTAATTTAAAACAATATATTGCAACTCAACATCCATAACAATTCAGTCAACGTACAGGGTCTTTGATTATATTTACGTGGCTTCTAGAGCCTTTATTTTTAAAGATATAAAAAAATGTTTTATATAAAAATTGTAGGATTTTTTCCATATTATCTTTTAAAATTATCAGTAAAAAAATATCGCAATAAAGAAATGGAAAAATAAAGGCATATTCAACTTTTTTAAATGGAACACCCTGTATATTATACGCTATAATAAAAGATCGTTTTTTTCTGATTCTAAATATATATACATTGATAGTATTTGGATGAACCGTTTTTAAGATATTTAAGCTTAAAATTTAAATAAAAAAAAATCATTAGTATCAAGAAGGCTATGAAAACAATAAAATTGTTTTAATAAATTTGACGTATTGACATTGTATAAAATTGGAATTTATCATTTTAACTATTAAAAGTAGTTTGTATTGCATTTTTGTCGATGGGCTATTTAAAAGAACAAAAAATCGCTATTATGCGTCTTTTTTATGGTAACAATAATAAGGAGACGACAGTACAAAGGATAAATTACTTATTATATCCTTAACAACGGGTACCATCTATAGATACTATTAAATACATAGTAAGAAAGTTAATTGAACGAAAAAGCTTTAAAATGAAAAAAGGACTGCAGCAAGAAATGAAAACAGTTTTGGATATCCTCGTTTTTCAGGATAATTATTATACTTTTTCTATTGGACTAGCACTAACTACTTTTAATAATTTTAGAAAATCCCGAAATATCAATCTCGGATGCGGAATCTGAAATTAATAAAACAGATTATTAGCTATTTTGTATCAAGGGCGTTACTGGGACTATAATGCCCTGAAGGTCGAAATAGATTTGACCTGATGGCTTATAATCCAGTAAACCCGTGGTCTACAATCTTTATGTTTTACCCAAAAAGTTTTTCAATGACTTTAATTATTTATTCGCAATAAAAAAAATAAGTTGCACCTGTACCTGTATACGTAAGTAGATAATGACTGGTGTTAAGTTTGACTTTGATGTTTCTGTCAGTTAGTCAGTTGGCATCTTTTTTTAACGATTTGCTCAAAATGGAAAAATCCAAAAATATAAGAGAAAAGGCCAAAAAGCGACCGAAAATCTTTTGCCAGTTAAATCAAGGCAACAGTATGATCGGGAGTATGGCATATTTATTGGAAAGATGCGAACGCAATTCTTCAAATAACCGAAAACATTTTAATGGCATATTTCCAGGAACTGGTAATTTTTGATTTTATTTTAATACATATGTTTAACAAACTTTATTATTTTTAGTCGGAAAAATACAGTCGAACTCTCTCTGGACCAAGTATTCCACCCTAAGGTCTACGTTGATGGTCTATGAAAATATAGACATTTCGCAATACCATCTTCTCATATCTTTTTAAAAGTTAAGTCGAAAGGATACGTCCCGAAGAAGTCTAAAGTTTTGGAGGGAGAACAAATATTAAAATTTATTAAGAAGGCTCTGATGATATCTACTTGGTACACAAAGTCATATTGGTAATGGGTGTTTTTGGAGGTTTAAGACGAGATGAGTTGGTCAAAATGACCACTGATGACTTTAAGATAGAGGAACAGTCTTGGTTATAAAGGTACCAGAAACTAAAACCAACTTCAACAAGTTTTACTATCATTGAAGAAGATTTAGGCGCTTTAAATTTAATAAAAAAGTACACAACATTAAGACCAGCTGGAATAAAGGGCGAAAATTCTTTCTTACCTATAGAAAGGGTCGATGTACAGTACAACCCATTGGGAAAAAATATCATAGGAAGCGTCCCAACATTGATCGCAAAATTTTTTAAAACTGGATAATGCGAAGCTTACACCCCACTTTTTGGTTACTTGTTGAGGCAGGTGCTTCGTTTTAAACGCTAAAACAACATGGGAAATGGAAAAGCTCTTCAGTAGCTGAAGGAAAATGAAGAAAGTTTTATCCAAAAACAAGTAGCCAAAATGATTGCCAATTCAGTTTTCCGAGGTTAATTCCGTATCGACTATTGGGAAATTCTTTAATGGACTGTTCTTCTATACAAAATAGCGTTAGTGCTACCACCGCTGCTACCATCACAAAAAACACCGACCATTCTATAGTGGATCAGCTACAAATTTTTCCCGGGGCATTTTAAAATTGTAATTTTTATTTTGGAAATAAAGTTTAATTTTTTTGTATTGTTTAAAGAAAAAAATATTTTTTTTATAAACTTGATCTTTATTGTGAGAGAAATAAAATTGGATAAGCAATAAAATTTCCATATTACCATTAGGGCATTATAAGCGGGCATTTCATAATGCCCGCTTATATCCCTAGGTGTGATAGCAGGTATTATTGCTATCATAACATATTCCGTTTCTAAGGTATTATAGATCAATAATAGATAGGTAAAACATAAAAAATTTATTTAACCTTAAAACTTTACATATTTTATTCTTATAAATGTATGTCCGTTCAGAACCTTCCTGAACAAAACATGCAGGACCACCTAAGTATGCATTGGAAGTAGCTAGGTTTATGCAGCAGGATCCAAAGATTTTAAATAAAATTCTATTCACCAAAAACCTTTCTTAGTTAAGCATTTTGTTTAATCACAAAAATAAACATTATTGGTCAGAGAAAACCTTCCCAAATTCCAAACATAACAATGTTATTGTTTCCATCCTTATTTTCTTAATTTGAAACTTTTTTTTTTAATTTATGAATAATTTAACCTAAAATATCTCAAAAATGGTTGATTCAAAATATCATCAATGTATATATTTTGAAATCAGAAAAAAGATCTTTCGTTGTAAATAATATACAGGGTGTTTCATTTAAAAAGTTGAAGTTGCCTATATTTTTCAATTTTTATTTCGATATTTTATAACTAATTTCAGAAGATAGCATGGAAAAAATCCTCCCTTTTATATAAAACATTTTTTTCTGTCTTCAAAAATAAAGGCCCCAGAAGCCACGTAAATATAATCAAAGACCCTGTACATTTACAATCCTGAAAAATAATTTTGGCATTTCTTTTAAAATGTTAATTCATTGAATTAATGTACATATATAATTAGGTGAATAGTATATTTTGTTCTAACTAATATTCCTTAATACTTTCTTCAACATCCTTTAAATGTTAAATTGATTAAATTTTTTATATCACCCTGAAAGTTATGGTTTCTTTCGAACGACAGTTTCCAATTATTGGAACAAGCTATGAAATGTAACATTTATTTATGCTTCTTTTGACAGTTAAAAACTATCCCTTGTACTTAAAGTGCAAAAAGTGTTAAATCAAGTTTTTTTTTGTTGTCTTAACACTTTTTTTTTCTCGGTGTACAATAACTTAATCAAAATAGGAACAAAATATCCGATTCAAAACAGAGTGGAGAAGACATTTTACTTAACAACTTTTATTTTTTTTTATATAGTTAGTGGCTATATTTCTTAAGGTTCTTCGATCGATCTCAAAAAAAAAAATCTAGGCCCCTAATTTGTATCGTACCTACTTTTGAGTTCGTTTTTTTGTCGATAAATAGTCTATGTACAAAAAATATTATTTCCCAATTTTAAGTAAGCACTAGAATATTTCTTTTGTAATAAGTAGACCTAGTTTTGTAGCAAATATTTATAGATTTTGTTAAGTATTTTCTCACAAGCACTAGAATTTGACCCAGGATTTGAGATGTTTTACCTTTGACACCACATACGTAGCTCTTGTCAATTATCAATAAGCCATATTATCACTTATTACACTTACAATTATTAGACCACTAGCTTTCGCCAGCGTGGACTACACGATTTTGCATTTTTTTGCGGGATATTGCTCCCTCCCTCCACCGGCATTGCGTCACATCACATTACGCTTCCCGCACTCCGTCTTACAATGCGCGACGTAGCGCGCGTCGTGCATTAAGCCTTTTTTTATTTTATCGTATTTCATTTGTTATTTTTTTCTAATACAAATGGTATTTGTGAATGAGCTACTTATTTCTCATACAAACTTTCATCTTTCCTTTTCACTCCTGAGGGGATGAAGTGTCAAAAATATCACCACTTTGCATTTTTCTGCGTAATCAGAAATCTATTACCAACACCCATATTTATAAATTAAAAAATGACGGTTTTTCAGTACAAAATTTAATTTTCATTTTAACCTTTCCAAGGGATATAATTCAATAATTTTGAGAACAGATCAATTTTAATCGAAATCTATAGCCTACATACCAGTTTTTATACTTCTAAGTCCAGAAATGACGAAGTTTTATACAAACTTTCCAACCCGTTTCTACCCCTTTAGGGAGGAGTTTTCTAAAATCCTCTCTTAGCCGACGTCCCCTATTTTTCTGGGTAATCAGAAGCCAACTTCAAAAATGAAGATTTTTATATACATATTATATATTATCCCCATTTTAACACCCTAAGGAATGTAATTATAAGAGTGTTAAAACAAATTATTTTTAATCGTAATCAATAGCCTACATACCAATTTTTGAAATGACGAAATTCTACACACACTTTTACCCCCCCCCCATCTATCCCTTTAGGGGGAGGGGGTGTTTCTTAAAATACTTTCCTAGCTGACGTCTTCTACTCATAATCTACCTCCGAGGGGTAATTCGCAGGGAATTTTGGTGTACAATCTTAAGGAATTAGATAAATTAGTTGGAAATTAGAGGAATTAGTTGAGATTTGGAGAATTACTTGGGAAATTCGGGGAATTAGTAAGAAAACAGGGGAATTAGCAGGGAATTAGTGGGGAATTAGGAATAAATTAGAAGAAACTTAAAGCTATTTTAGTAGATCGCGCAACGTTGCGCTGTTTAAAACTGCTAACGACTAACGAGTGACCGTGGCGCGCCGCCTTTGATTTTGGTTGGCCATACGCATAGTGTAGTTTTTGCTATTTGAATAAAGAAGTCAAGTCTAAGTCAAGCATAAAATATATTCTGATGGTGTAGTACCAGTTTGTGATTTATTGTTTTGTATATTCATTTTACAGTAAGATCAACAGTAAGTAGATATTTTCATATTTTCTTATGAGTTTGCACCTTTAATATATACCTACATTTTATAACCTCAATCACATAAGGTCGGAAGAAAGCAACAAACTAAGGCCGAGTACAATGTTGCCACTGATTTTTTAAGTTAAAATTTGAAAAAAAAAGACTTAGGCATCAGGCTTATTTTTATAATCGACTTTAAAATATAAAGTGATAAAGTGACATCAGACTATGACAATTTATAGGGGTAACATTTCAATATTTTTTGGCACAGTCTAATGCCATTTTATTAATTTATAGTTAATTTTGATTATGAAAATAATCATGCCTTTTTTTGATAAAAATAAAAAAACCTTTAAGTAACGTGTACGTTTGATGTTCAAATGTTTGAAGGAGAGAGATGAGACTTGGGGCACGGGTAATTTTGGGGATGGAAAAGATGAATTTGAAGTCGACGGGCCCATTGGACCCCTGGGGCCCAGCTAGGTGCCCCCAAAAATGCTATTTTCGTTATTATTAGAGATAGATTAAAAGGTGTAAAGGACCTTTTGGATAGAGGATAATGAAATATGTTGGAATTTTTTTTTAAATTCGACACGTATGTAGTAGATGACATAAAGACGATAAGAAAAACATTTTTTGATAGTTGTCATTTGACAGCTGCCAAATTGACATTTTACAGTTTTTAATTGGATCGACGTGAAATTTGGTATATGTATGTATACATAGATGAAGTATTGTAAGGCTAACGAAAGACTCCATGAGACGAAAGGAGCAATTTTGATATAAAAATTAATTTTTATTTACCTTTCAAACCATAGGTGACCGCAAAAATTGTATTCTAAAAAACTATAATTAACATATTACTTCATTTGTTTGTTTATTTAGGCAGTATAAAAGTTGTCACCATTTCTCTTGCTTCATCTGTGATATTTTTCCTCCTTTATATATTTATATGTATACTGCGTACCGTCACTGATGTCAAATTTGTCTATTTGACATTGACATTGGACAGCAATGTACATACTTACTTCAATTATTTCCTGCTTTCATTAGCGATGCTTTTTTTTGATAGCTTGACAATAAAGACGGTTTAAAAAATGGCATTTGACCGTTTTTAATTGGACTGACGGCGTTACGAAAAAAGTTTCACTTCAAACATGCACTCTCACTTTTTTGTGTCGAGTTTTGTGTTTTTTTGGGATTGTTTGTTCCGCTGTGGTTGTCTTTGTTAGGTTTATTGTTTTTTTTTGCAGATGGATGAAAATGGTGAACCGTGTAATACCGAGGGGAATAGTGATGTTTTCGCAGAGGCCGAAAGGGCACTTAATATCAAAATACCAGAGAGTTTAAAAGACTTACTAAAGAGCTGTGGCTATGAAAATGAAGCTTTAATAGCTGGGATGACAAAAGGAAGTATATCAGAAATAGAAAAGTTTGCAAGGACTGATTTATTTCAGCTCATCGATGAAAATGATCGAGCAAAATACTATGGAATATATAGCAAAAATCCGAAAATTTATAAAATGTTACCAGCACACCAACAAGTCCTAGTTTGGATGATCGAATATTTCAAAAAGAAAAGAAAATCACACAAAAAAGGAATTCAAGCTTCTGCGCCTAGTGATCCAGAAAATCCCCCCAACAAGAGACTTAAAACTTCCGTTGAAACTTGGGAATTTTTAAATAAAGAATCCCAACAGGATTCAGACAATCTCGAGAACAATCTTAAGGTGGTAACCAATTGGAGATCTGCAGTGAATTTAACAGACGAAAATGCCTTAATTTGTCGAATTTTGAAGAAGTGGGCCAAGTCAAAAGCAAATGATAATTTATGGGAAACGCTTCAGCACAAATTTGATGATATTAAAATTGTAACTTTATTGGACCAACAAGACAATATTTTTTCCCAAGTAACTTGCTTTTGCAACGCGACATACAAACTCCCGAAAATACTTAAACCTGGAAAAAATCAAAAAAGTTGGATTTACTCTAATTTTCATACACACTTGACTACTAAACATTTTAAAACAAAAACTACCTCGACATTCGATGTACAGACAGAAATTTCAAGCCCTCAACAGCAGTCCATTACTTCCTATTTGGTAACCAAGAATCCTATCCTGCACAGCGAATCATCAAATGTTAAAATTGTTAGTGACATCGTTTTATCTCCTTCCTCAAATTCCACCAATTGTGAGCCAAAGAAACTATGTGAGGTCCATACAGACTCAAGTTTACAATCCGCAACAAGCACTGCTTCCGGCACGGCTTCTTTTATCTTCTCAGATGCAGGCGGCAGCGACCACACCCGTCCCCTTGAAGATGATAAGTGCATCGATACGAATATCTCATCGAATCAATTATTCACAATCGACAACCAGGATGAGAATAAAATACCATCTAAATGGAATAGAAAGAAATATCAAAGACAGGAGAGAGAAAGGCGAGCTAGAGAAAACTCGTTAGACGACCAAAGTTTAATCACAAATTACTTTTTTATCGCTGAAAAAGTAAGTGAAGTAGCAAGTAGAAATAGTGAACTAGCTGATGAACTTTTAAAGAACATAAAAGAAATTGAAAGTGTTCAGAAGACTGATACAACCGTGCCTGATATACCGCGATTACTCAAAACCTTGCAGGATTTATCCCTTAAAAATTCTACTTGGTCAAACAATCGAAACAGATACGATGATGCTACAAAAAAATTCGCAGTATACTTGTTTTATATTGGAGACAGGTTACTTTATGAAACACTGCAAGCAAATTTAAAGAATAGTTTACCTTCAATTTCCACACTAAATAGATTCTTGAACACTAAAAATAAGGCTCTACAAGAAGGTAGATTTGATTTTAAGGGCCTATTGAAACACTGACAGAGGTTTACCAAAAGTGATTTGGGTATCCGAGGATGGCACTCGTGTGACAGGCAAAATTGAATATGTGATAGGATTTGTTTTGCCATTGAAGGATGGCCTGCCCGAACAAAGTGCGTTTCCTGCCACTTCTGCAGAAGCAATCAAGACTTATTTTAAAACTGGAGTAAAAGCAACATATGCCTATGTAATAATGGCTCAACCGTTGCATGTTGGGGCATCGACATTCTGCCTGTCCTTATTCGGAACTGATAATGCATTTACTACTGAGCAGGTCACTTTAAGGTGGGAATTGATGAAGGAAGAAGCAAAAAAATTTGGCATCAAAATTATGGGATTTTCGTCAGACGGTGATACCCGCCTTTTAAGAGCTATGCGTTTAAATACTGATTTGATGCCCCGTTTAGCACCTGAAAATAAAGAAAAAAATAAAACAACTGCAGAAGATATAGAACTACCCCATTCTTTGTCAGTTCCAGATTGGGAGTGGTACAACTGCAGCAGTGAAAAAAATAAAGAATGTTATGTACAGGACACCACGCATATTTTAACAAAAATGCGTACTCGATTCCTAAAACCAGGAATAAATCCGCAAATTGGAAAATATACTGCCACCTCTAGTCATCTCAAGGAATTGATCTTAAAGGTTCCAAAGACAAACATCTCCTGACAGATTCTGATCTCAAAAGTGAAGACAAGATGAATTTTGCATCCGCGGAAAACATGTGCAGGTTGATAGTAATTGAACAACTGAAAAAAGAAATTCCAGAAAGTGAAGGGAGTGTGGCATATCTTAAGCTTATGTCTTACCTCGAATCGTCGTTCTTAAATTCCAGCACTGAGCTACACACCAGACTGTATCGCATTTGGTATGTTGTATTTTTTATTAGAATCTGGAGAGCTTGGATTAAAGGAAAAAAAGAATATAATACAACTGACAATTTTTTGACCAGCAACTGTTACCTTTGCATCGAGATAAATGCCCACGCTTTGATTAAACTAATACTAAAGCTTAAAAGCGGTGAGTTAAAACCTGATATGTTCAGCACTGGCATTTTTGGTAGCCAAGCATGTGAATCCTTATTTCGAGCTGCCAGGTCCATGACCTCAACGTATTCGACTATAATAAATTTTACTATAAAGGATATGCTGAACCGAATTGAAAGAATTAAGACAACAATTGATACCATAAACGATCTGAGGGGGACTTTTACATTTCCTAGGGAAGACAAAAGAATAAAAAACAGACTGAAGAAAGAAAATTTGCCACGTGAAGAAGAAATATTTAATTTGGATATCAAAGCTACAGTTGAGGAAGCTCTACAAAATGTCATAGAGGACATGAAATCATTTGGAATCAATGCACAAGAAAACGATTGGAAAAATATGCAGGTACCGTTAATAAGACGAAAACAAAATATCGAAGTTACACAGGAGAATGAAGACATCGACGAAGGCGAGGTTGATGTTGACGAAAACCTCGAAGAAAATGAAACTGACCAAGGTGTGGCCACAATAAATGAGGACGATATAGTTATGGACGAGGTTATGAACCTAATTTCGAACGAGAGTTCTAATGAAGACCGCGAATGTGATACTTCAGAAACGAGTTGTATAAGTTTAAAAGACTTTTCCGAAAAAGTGCATAGCGTATCGGAAAAATCACCGTATTTAAAAATCGTTGTCGGTAAAAAATCTTTAGTTATTAAAAAGTCATCGTACTGCTGGCTCCTAGATCAGTCTAACGGTAGAGTAAGTACTGACCGATTAAAAAGATTTATAGGCAGTACAAGGAAAACACCGAAGAAGACACCTACCAAAAATTTTCAGCCAACCTTTACTATGAAAAGGACAAAACAAAAGCTACCTATGGATCAAGCTAGTAGCACAAGCACGGACTCGGACGTGATGGAACTCGACGACTCCGATGATTTGGAAGAGTTTTCAGATGAGATGTTGCCGTGTCAATCAGAAAATTTATCTGAAACTGTTGGACTCTAGATACACTTAGAAAAGTATTACGCGGTTTTCTATGACCAATCGTGGTTTATTGGTCGGATAATTGAAGATGGAGGAAACGCATATTACAAAATAAAGTTTCTGAAAGCAGAGCTGGACACATTTATTTGGCCTCGAAAAGAAGACATTGATACCGTTCATAAAGATTTTATTTTTTACGGTCCTATTAGTACTTTAATTGGTGGCGGTCCATTTCAATTAAAACGGGCAGGACAACTTAATATTAAGAACATATATAATGCGTTTAAAAAACAATAATGTTTTATCTTTGTTGTGTTGTGTTGTTATTTGTTATAATAAAACATTATGTTTAGTGTTCTAATATAAATAACCGGTAGTTTTACTTTCTTTCATAAGTTTTTTGATGTAAAAATATAGTGTTTATTTTTCTTAGCGTTTTTGTATTTGTTTTATACCTACCGCAAAGATATTCCTAATTTTTTTTTTCACCAATTGTGGCCTAGTTTACGTAAAATATTTGGTGAATTAGTAAGGAGTCAGCTGGGGAATTAGTAAAATTAGGGTAATTAGTGAGGAATTAGGGGAATTACTATACATTTTTTAAAGGTAACGGAGAATTATAAATATTTAAGGGGAATTAGTGAGGAATTAGAGGAATTAGTAACAATCCTGGGATTCCTGGGAATTAGTGTACACATTTTTTTCAGCGATTTACCCCTCGTCTACCTCCGTGCCAAATTTTATTTACATAGGTCACTGACTAGTCACAACATCATACTAAGGAGAATTTTTGTTATTAATTTGAAGGTAAAGGTAAGTAGTCCAGGAAACGAACCATTTTGCCTAGCAATTTTTTCAAAATGCATAGAATGACCTAAATTTTTGACAGTAGGTAGGGAATAGTCCAAGGATCAATCAAAATCTGTATCATGCCGAAGGCCACCTTTACCATAGGGGTGGATGCCAAACCATCTCGGGGGTGGAATTTTTAAAAATATTGTTACGGACTTTAGTCAGTGTTTAGTTAATAGAAATGTAAAAGATTAGAATTATTTTATTTAGGTTAATAATTTATTTAAAATAGGTTACGCTAAAATTTTACTTTACGGACACCACGCCGATTTTCATGAATTTTCGCATACGGGGTTTTTTTGGGGCGCTGATCACGAATCTAAAATTAGTTTTTTCCGGCAACCTCTGATTTTTGAGTTATGAGGCCTCAAAGTGAACTAACCTCAAAATTCTCCCTTCTTGAAACTGATTACCAACAAATGGGAGCAACACTAATTAGGCACTTATATATTAAACAAATACACTAAAATTTACAATAATTTATTGTCTATTTTAAGTAAAAATTATCTTAAATGAATCCACTTTTCTGTACCTTGTAAGAAGATATGTGATGAATAACTGGTTGCCTGATTTATAATTAAGATGTCCAGATATAAAAAACTGGATTTATTTGAGGTGTTTTTTACTAAAAATAAGCAATAAACTTTTGCAAATTTTAGTGTATTCGTTTAACTTATAAGTGCCCAATCAGTGTATGTTCCATTTTGGTGGTAATCAGTTTCAAGAAGGAGGAATTTTGGAAAAATCTTCATTTTGAGGTTAGTCCACTTGGAGGCCTCATAACTCAAAACCAGCGGTTGCCGAAAAAACTAATTTTAGATTCGTGATCAGCGCCCCAAAAAACCTCCGTATGCAAAAATTCATGAAAATCAGCGTGGTGTCCGTAAAGTAAAATTTTACCTAGGTTACCTTAGTTTTGCCCTTTTTGGACGGCCATTGTGGATTATCCTGAGGGCGCTGGAGACATCCATTTTACACTTTTCTTACATCCTGTAGTAACAACATTCTTCCAGCTAATTCTAGGCTTTTCCAGACTATTCCATTCTTTTCCACTTTACTATAAAAAGCGCGAAGGAAGTCCGCACGGGCCAGTTTAGTTTTGTCTTTCGAAGAGATAAGAAGTTGACAGACAGTTAAGGGTTAAAGAGTTGTCATAATTACGTTACGTTGAAGTGTTACCATAGAAACGTTTGTTTACCTGATATCCAATAAAAAGGTGTAAAACCTGGATCCGTGTTTTTATACCGGGTGTCAGGGAACAATATTTTGATCACAGGAATCGATATACCTTTCAAGTTATTCGCAATCGTTTTTAATAACTTGATAAGTATGCATTTTATCAAAAAAAGTATAAATAACAAAATCGTAGCTTTAAAAAAAAATGTAACTGCTGTGGGACCAATTAAAAAAAAAAAACGCGGTTTTGTATTTTTTTTGCATTCTAAAATTGTAAGGGGTGGATTTTTGAGGATAAAAAAAAAATAGTAATAGTTTTAAGCAGTCACATTTTTTAATTACAACTCTGTGACAATATGTTAATTTTTCTAGGGTAATTTTTTTTTAAATTAAATCATAATAAGGGTAGATATTTAAGGGTTGAAATATATAAGATAATGTTATTTTTAATGTATGTTAATTTTATGTGACTTAAGCTTCAATATGAATGTTTTAAAGGTTTTTGCAATAAGGGGTAGTTTTCACCCCTAAAAAATAAAAAGCGACCTTCCACATAATGGAGATTTTGAAGAGGAGGGTAAGTTAAGCTTAATCCCAATTGTTCATGCAAATCACTGAGATAATATATTAATTTTTGGGGTAAATATTTTTTTAAATCATAATAGAGGTTGATTTTTAAGGACTGAAATATTTTAAATAATGTTTCAAAGAAACAAAATAATACTTTTCTAACTTATTTCAGCCAAATTGTACATAACTTAAGCTTAAATGTATAGTTTTATAGGTTTTAGTAATAAAGGTTAGTTTTCACCCCTAAAAAATAAAGAGGCCCATCGGCATAATAAAGATTTTGAAGAGGAGGGTAAGTTAGGCTTAATCCCAAATTTTAATGCAAATCCATGCATTTTGAAAAAAAATCCAGGATTTGTCCTTTTTTTAGCTTCGTTTTCTGGACTAAACTCAGTTTTATAATCGTTGTAGTTAACGTTTTTTGACACTAAGGCCTCGGTTTATGGTAATAAATGCTGGTTACGAATCTCAAAAAAATTAAAGCTTGCTTCCATACTGCAGCGTGTTATTTATGGATTCTATATTAAGTTCTATAATTTAAATTGTTCATGAAATTATGCCAAAAAGTCAAACACAACGTGTATCTGACCCGTCCAACCCTGTCTTTGGAAAACTATATATCGGGGACTTGGGGAGACGAGATTCCCCCTATTAATCCCTTGCAGTTCACAACCAGAGCTCGTTCTTTTTATACTAACGACAAGGGCTCTAAATTCCGGAAAACTGTCAGCACAAGCGAAGATTGAAAAGGTTTGTAGAGGGAGTAAGGGGTCCTCGACAATAATTATTGTACTTTTTAGAGATTGAAAGTTTTAATGGCTCAGAGTGCGAATAAAGTCAGGAAATGGCATTGAGGTTTTGGGTTTTTAAAAGTGGCAAATTTCTTGCTTGTGCAAAAAATAAAGGGGTCACTAAAAAATTAAAAATTAAATTTCATGTCAGGACACTAAAAAGCTAAATCGAGGGGGTGTTCGCTAGCGGAATATATGTACATTTTTACGGAATTACATAGCATTACAATATGATTTTGTAAATTACAGAAATTACGTTAATAATTTTAGAATTACGCTCAGAATTACAAGATTAATGGCGGGTTTCACAAAAGTAAACAACGGTTTAGATTTTTTTAACAAAACGTTATGTCAGTATTATTTAATGGTTTTAGTAGGCAAACTGTCAAAATCTGACATTTCGTTAAACATTCTAAACCCTTGTTAACTTTTGTGCAACCCGCCATAAGAGTAGCAATACGGAATTACAACCGACATTAAGGAATTACTGGTGGAATTAGGCTAGATTACATCGTGGTTTCAAATCATACTGAAAAAATTGTTTATTTTCCTTTTGTTTTTTAAATTATATAAAGCTTAGCATAGACGCACAGAGGGGGGCTGCCGAGGTACAGCCCTCCCACTCCCCAAAGCCGACATATGTTATTATTTGTCATGTTTTTTCTTTAAATACGTTTTTATTTTCGCTTTTCTTCAGTGCTAAAGCTTGTGTACCATAGCTGTTACACTTAGGCTTATATATTTGTTTTTACTGTTTATTTTATCCCATTTTTCCCATAAATATTAAAATAGGGTTACTCTGGAATAATATGATTTTATATGGGCAGCCCCATTCTCTCAAACCTAAATCCTGGCTACGCCAATAGTATAAATTGTATTTAAACATTATATAAGGTATGTATTTTTACTGATTTTTAAAAATACCTGTATAGAAAGTAATATATTTTTTATTAGGTAAGTAAACTAAAAAGGTAGATTTAGTTTCTAAAAGTAATTCCTAAATATTTCAATTAAGTAAGTTCTAAAATAAAAATTTTATCAAACTGTGTGGTGTCACGTCAATACGACGCGGCAAATTCGACGCGTGACAATTCGACGCGGTCAATTCGACGTACGACAATTCGTCGCAGCAGAATTTGACGCTGACAATGAGAAATATCTTTGTGATATTCAGAATGTTTGAATTAAGTCGGTTTTGATTTGAAATCACAAGTTTAAATGCATTCTTATGCTGGAAAACGAGTTTGCTGGTAGTTATAATGCATTGAGAAATTGCAAAAAAGAAAAAAAAATACCAAAAATGTGGATTGAGCCGGTTTTGAAACTAATCGCCTTAATGCATGACTCACGCAAATAATTTTGGATAGGTATACACGATTTTAAAAAATTCTTACGCAAAATGGAAGAGATTTATTCAGAAAGCAAAAACTGCAAAACACACCTTTAATGCCAATGTAAGAAACTTGACAGGCAGGGAGTTTAATTTTTTTAATTTTTACTTAACTATACCTCTTTACTTTGATACCTCCGCATCTTGGTTGGTTGTTTTCAAGTTAGAATCGATGTGTGAAAAAAATAGTTTATTTTAGGACACCGCATCTTTAACACATATTTCTCTACAAACTATAACTTGTAATTTAAAAGCCAACAAAATTTTAATAATACAATATTTAGGTAACTACAATCCTAAATATATCGTATAACTAGGAGTGTCACTAAGTAGTTCAGGAAGTATAACAATCGATTATTTCTTTCGCCAAAGTTTTTGCAGGTATTCATTTACTCTAATGCGGGTATTTTATATTGGCAAATAAATCAGCTTTGTGTATATTAGCTTTTTAAATGGAAAATAGTCCTGGAAAAGATCTAATAAATTTGCTTAAACTGGGTAAAACTAATTCATTTTTTTAAAGAAATGCCGTACAAAATTGACTTTTTATCTGTAAAGTGGACAAATTTACTATTGAATTGAAATCTTGAGGGAATAATGCAATATTATTTAATATAGAATGAATTTTATATGTATTGTATTAAACGTTTTTAATCCCGTCAAGTAAACAAAATTGATGTTATTTTAATACATAATTAACAACCAAAAGATTAAATTAACGTCCATAAAAAAATATATTAATGGTAAAAGTTAATTAATTAGTTAGAATTAGGTCACCTATAGTACATAGTACCATTTTAAATTGTTTTTTCCTTAATGAAAAAAAGACGCATTATATTTATCTTACCTTATTAAAGAAAAAAATACTTTCCAAATTATAGATGCTGAGTCTTACCTGAAATACAAAATAAAGAGTTAATTAGAAAATTTTTATTTAAACAAGATTTTTTTTATGTCTTTTAATGAATTTCACTAAATTACAGAAGTGTAATGTAAATCTAAGATTCGTTACGTATTATTAAAGTTGTTTCTATAGTTCAAGGTATTAGGGTTGCCAGGTTTAAATCTGCAAATCGCAGGACACAACTTTAAAAAAGGAAGGACAGACACAAATAAAAAAGGACATTTTTTAAAACTAAAACAGAATTTATTTTATGTAAAAAACAAACAAAAGCTAAGTTTTTTCTAAGAAAATAACAACTTAAAAGTGCTTTTAAAAAACGTGTTATGATACAGAATATTTTTTATTAGAACGGACGGCTTCCAAGAGCTTTTTGTTTTTAACTGCCATATTATAAAATTCTTAACAGGTTAAATTAAAATTTGTTTTTATCTGAAGCTCCTTTTGTACGTGGTCAACCAAAGGTTTATTGGGACTGTCGCTCCAGGCTGCATTGCATAAAGAAAAAATTCTTTCATTATCTTGTTTAAGCGAAGTAAATGTATTTCCCAATTCTTTTCTGTATTTATTTATACGTTTCGCTTTTTTTGCTGATGTAGTTGGATCTTTCACTTCCACATCCATATTAAAAAAATTCTAAAAATTAAGTACCATAAAAATAAATTGCACTGATTTATTTAATCACTTTAAACTTACCTATCAGTTTATACGTAATAGCAAAAAAAAATAATAACAAAATACTTTTAGGTAATCTAAATTACTTGCCCAAAAACTTTTGACAGCCCAAAAAAAATACGACCAATATAAGTTCTATCATCATAATATACTATATACGACCTTTGAATCTTACTACTACACTTCGGGGAATCCCCAAAACTCTCTCAGTCGGCAGTGTGAAAGAAACGCGCCCGCGTGCTCCCTGGACCCTAACTAAAGAGCAATCTGTGGTTCATATAATGAAGTTGTTTCCATTAAAAAAAAGATGACGCCGTGTTGTTACAGAGCTTAGAAATAAATTGAAATTTAGGCATTTAAGAAATCATTAGGCGTCCTTCCAAAGGTCTTCGAAGGACGCTAAATTTAAGCCTCAAATCCAGGACATCCTTCTAAATCCAGGACACCTGGCAACCCTACAAGGTATTCCAAGCTTTTTGCTATAATAATAACGGCTAAGTGACGAAACTTTTGTTAAATTTAACAACTAACTTAACAATGGGTTAAATTAACAAAAAGAGAAAAATGAAAACTCTTTTCAGGGCACAACTTAAATGTTAACTATTTGTCAAAAAATAATTAAATTCGGGATTTTGCGTTTATAATTGATTAAACATTAAAATATATATGTATAGAAAATTATCTTGCACAGAATATAAAAATATTAGGTTTGGCACTCTAACAAAGTAAATTTATAATATTTTCTTCAGTATTAGGCGGAAGGATAGATAGCTCAAGTGAAAAATACTTTTTTAACATTTTAACTTTTTTAACTAACCGCTTGTTACATTTTATTAATAAATTAAGGTAGTAAACAAAATATTTCCTTTTTTTTCTAAAAAATTGTTCTAACAATTCGTTTTTGTTAAACCATCATCAACTTTATTTTTTTAAATACGGACCTCGGTTTTTTATTTAATTTTTTTGAACCCCTTATTATCCCAATTACAAAAATGTATAACACTTAATGTTTATTAACAAATATGGAACGCCCCTAGAAGAAATGATGTGCGTTCCTTGTCTAACTCATTGTCTCTTATAGAAAATATGTTTATTTAACAGAAAAATATTAACGGCCGAGTGATGATCGCGTTGTTAAATTTAGCAATGGACTTAGCAATTGTTAAAAGTTAACAACGGTTTAGAATGTTTAACAAAACGTCACTGTCAGTGTTATTCAATGATTTTAGTAGACAACCTGTTAAAATTTGACATTTTGTTAAACATTCTAAACCGTTGTTAACTTTTAACAATTGCTAAGTCCATTGCTAAATTTAACAACGCGATCATCACTCGGCCGTAAGTGTTATACATCATTGTAATTGGGATTATAACTGCTTTAAAAAAATGCAATAAACAATTGAGTGCCGTATTTAAAAAAATTAAGTTGATGATGGTTTAACGAAAACGAAACGTCGTACGGAAAATCTGTTAACGCTTTTTTGTAAAGCTTAAAAAGTGGCCATAAGAAAGTGTCTTTTGTTTTTCCATATCTCTTTAAATAACGTCAGAAAAAAGTAAAAACGAAATCGGCAAATTTCGGTTTTTTTTTCGGATATCTCCTGAAGTACTCGAGACTCAAAACTTTCTAATCGGCATGTTGTTAGGCACCTAAATGCGCAACTTTGCAATAATTTAACTGACTTCGTATCTCTTAAGGTTTCCGAGATCCCCATGCATGCACTCGAATCTGTGGCACCCTGTATAAACCATAAGAGATACAAAAAATTTTATAAAACAAAAAAGAGAGCTTTTCAAATTGTCTTTAGAAAAGCTATACAAAAACATTTTTGATAAAATAAATAATAAAGGAGATATAAACGAAAATGTAATTTTGACAAAAAAATTCAGTCCAAAATAGGGAATTTTTTTATTTATGTGATTTTTAGGTTTTTTTCTTAATAATAAATCATTTATTTGATTCAATTAAATCCCAAATAACTTAAAATATGCAAAAAAAAACCCAAAAATAAAAATATTTTTATTTTAATTTTTTTCCAGAGGTACACCATAAAATATCCTGCAAATTCGGGTTTTTGATTATTACTCGAAAAATATTGCATTTAGACGAAAAGGCATATAACTTAAACTAAAGTTCTTGTAAAAATACATTATTTATGTCAAATAGTTTCGTGTATCTTTTATAGTTTTTAGGATATTGACGTTTTGCCTGTGTAGTTTATTACTTACTGCTGTATATTACTTATTTGTTCTTTTCAAAAACAAAATAATTCAAATAATTTTATGTATATTAAGATTAGTTCAAAAGCATGTTTATAAATTAATGCAATCTATTAGTGTTGATAATAGTTATTAAATGCTTTATTTCAAATTTTTACGTTTTCTTCCTAAAAAATAAACCTAGAAAATTCTTTTTTAGGTTAATGGCGCGTCCAAAGCTATATCATACAGTCCTAAAAAAACCGTTAGAGAACCGACGTGGCATATGTCCGATTCGACCACCAATCGAAACACCTACCAGCGCTGCTTAACTTTGCGTATCTCCTGAGAAGTTTAGTATTTTTTTGTCGTTGTGTTATTTTACCAAAAGAATCAGTTTATTATAATTAAGAAGCTTAAATGCTTTGGTGCTACTAAACAAATTAATGTATTATCGTTTCGTTGTAAAAGCATTAAAATGTTAAAAATGGCAGGCTTGCTTTTTCTGTCCTTAAAAAGTCTTGACTTTTTTGTACACTACCAATTTTGTAAAAGTTTTCTAAAGCAAAGTTTTTAATTTTTGCTTCGAGGTCAAAAGCAAACTTGTATGAGGATTAGAGTATGCTTTTGTGTCCAGTCACAGAGCCTAAAAGGGGATAAAAGCTTTTTACAAGTTAAATAATAAATTAGGAAACTCGGGAGACAACAGATAACAGGTGCATAAAAGGAACACAAAGAGTAAGATGGACACTTTGCAACCTGCTGTTTTATGGCCAAACGTTAGGTTTTTATTTTAAAGAATTCCTTTTAAAGTAAATCCTATATTATTATCATTAAAACTCTTGTTCTGGACTTTCTGGATGTTTCTTAATATTACGCTAGAATGTAAAAATCATTCTCTTAAGTAAATGACTATTTAAGGTTAAATAAATAATTGTTTTTTCGCATAAGTGATCTAGCGGGATGCAAATAAATGAATTTTATTTTTTTATGCAAAAATTGTATTTCAAACAAAAACAAAAATAAAGAAATCCAATTTGCTCAGAAACGAATAAGGATTTCAAAAATAATTTTTACTTTAAGAAAAAGCAGTGGCATATCACTTTTCTTTTTAAAATGATTTAGTGCTAATCCCGCATGAACGAACCTGGCAAGAATAAAAAATTATGTACAGAACAAAATGCCTTTAATGTTTAGAACCACGTTTCACAAAAATATCTAGGGTCTCACCCAAAAATTATTAAAACCTGTAGTTCAAATTTTAAGCCCTTTACGACATTATGTTCATATAAAGTTTTTTTTTTCATAATGGACGCTAAAAAAACCTCCGTAAATATTTTAAACTAATCGATGTTTTAACTTTATTGGTGTAATGTACAGGGTGAGAAAACCGTAAGAGCAATTTCGTTTGTACATTTTTAGAACGAATTTTTAAAACAAATTAAAATGTATTAAAACTCCAAGGCTAACACGATTCATTTTGGAAAGTATTTGAATGTTTGTTTATATTAGATCAAAATTAAGTTTTATTTTTATATCAAAAATCTAGTGTAATATAAACGTAAATGACATAATAATGTAAAACACCAAGCTATGTTTAATTAAATTTCAAATTATTAATAATTAAATTTTACTTTAACCTACAATATTAAAAACATTAAAAAATTATTTAAACAATTTAACAAACAGTTTATTAAGACAGAGTCTTGACATAAAAAAAATACCTAATTAAAACTCGCTACATAGTTTTATTAGTTTTGGATAATAAAGAAAAAAATGCAAAAATAGCAGTTTTATCTTACTTATACAGGGTGTCCCAGAATCAATGTTACAGCAATTATCTCGCTTTTTTGGAAAAATCAGACATTTTCATAAATAGCAGTTAAATTGTAGAATACAAAATAAGCTTTATTTCGAATATTTTAGTTTTACTACGGGGTACCTCAGAAATGAGTAGAATATATTTTTTATCTTTTTTTAAATGGGACAACGTGTATTTTATTTTTTATTTTAACTACCCATCTCCTTAGCTGTACGATAATGTACCATTTACTTATTTTAAATAGCGATATTACCCCGATATTATTATTTTTTAATTTGTACGCTTATTTTTTTACACCTTGTATTCAAATATGTAAATCTGCATAGGTAGTCCTTAAATTATGACAGTGACAGTAACGAAGCCCTAAAAGTTACCATCATATATGCACAAATTTTTTACTTTAATTAATTAAAAGGTGTTTTCAGAATTAAAAAAAAAACTAAAAAATATATATATTTTTTTGTTCCTTTTACTGTATATAACCCCATAAATAGTAAATACGCATGAAAACCCCAGAAGTCGCCAAAAAAAATACAATATTCACAGTAACGCCGGCAATAACTCCTGTAAAAACAGACGCAATGCATAACGATACCGGATTATGTTGTATTTTAAATAGTAGACTAAGCAAAACTGTGATTCTTTTGTTTTTAATGTCAACATTCTAGGGTTTTCAGACGTCTGTGTTACTTATGTTAAAATTTTCCAGTCCCAATTTTAATATTTCCAAAAAACGAAGTAAAAAAAGCCAAAATTCCTATAAAGATACTATAATGCAGTAAGAATTTTACTGGGTGAGATTATTTGATTATTTTTTAAAGTTTTTTATTTGTTAAAACACGAAAAAATGAAGATTATCTTCCTCATAGGTGGCTTAGACTTTGTTATGGACATAAAACTGCATAGAAACATCTTTATATGGATTTTTAAAAATATCCTCAAATAATGTCATTTTTTCACACATTTTTAAAACAGACAATTAGGCATTCTTTTATCGAATTAGAAGCACAAGCTACTGTCAAACTCGATTTTACTTAAATTTTATAACAATAAAAAATCATATGACGCGGATTTTTTAAAGGGTGTCGTTTGTAGCTAAAAATGAAGTATCTTTATTTTTTGAACGGTTTTGCCGAATTTTTTTTGCAAAAGCCAGTTTGGCACGATGATAATTAACAAATAATTTTGCTATGAAAAATTTGCATTAGGTATAGTTTTTTTGTATGTTTAAATATCTTGATCAAAAAATAATACAAAAAATAGATTTTGGGCTTCGGTGAACTTTAGCTCCATTGCTAAAGAGCAATATTTTGATGTATTTTTTTTTTCACTTTTTGTTACACCATAATAAAACACATACGATCTGAAAAAATGAATTTTTTACTCACATTATCACAAAATAAAGTAATTTCTTTATTTTCCGTATAAAATATGCTAAGTAATATGGCGGACTAACATGAAAAAGAGTGAGAAAGAAACACTGAAAAGACATTTTTGTTGACGGTTGCGTCCTTCAATAAGCAATGTTGCCAGATGTTTTCTAATAATTTGGTATTATTAAAGTTTTTTTATTTTCGATTGGCGGGAATAAACTTGTTAAAAGAAAAACGTATTTAATTCTTTTATGTTAGTATACCCACATTAGCATTTAGAATTTATATAATAATTTCATCAAAAATGAACGGCGAAATTAAAAATATATTTGATTTACATCAAATAATAAATAAAGACGATGAAGAGTTTGTTAATTGGCTTCAGACAGAAAAGTAAATAAAAAAAGAGTTAAAATGCAAAAAATGCAGAAACTTCTGCAAAATTTATAAGAAGAAATCAGTATTGGGAAGAATGTTTATGTGTATTAAATGCAAAAAATGTATAGCATTACCATTGGAACATTTTTTTCAAAAATTCATGTAAGCGTGAGGATGGTGTTAATGATAATGTGGTTGTGGGCGACAGGATCCAGGGTAGAAGTTACGGCAGAGTGCGTTAGAGTTTCCAAGAAGACCGTTTTACAGGTTTATCGTTTCATCCGGGATGTAATTTCTTGGAAACTGATTGAAAGTGAAGATTTTTTATTGGGTAAATATATTTAATTTAATTAGTATTTATAAATAATAATTTATATAAATTATTACAGGTGGCCCTGGATTAGTTGTCCAAATTGACGAGTCAGTGGTAGCAAAAAGAAAATATAACAGAGGAAGAGTTGTTAAAGAGCGATGGGTAAGTGGAATGTATGACGTAAATAATAATAAAAATGTTTTGTTAAATTTATTGAAAATCGCTCTTCTACAACTCTTGACTCTAATATACAAAAGCATGTCAGGAATGGAAGTGAGGTGTGGACGAATAGCTGAAAGGGATATAATAATCTCTCAAATATGGGGTATGTACATAAAACTGTCAACCATTCAACAAATTTTGTTGATACGTTGACAGGGGTATGTACAAACCATATAGAAGGGTACTGGTCTACTCTTAAGCAGTATTTAAGACGCTTAGGGGTAATGTCCATTCCCTTTTTAGAGAAATACATTGATCAATTTCTCTGGTAGGAGTGTTATGGCAAAACTGCACAGTTAAAAATGCATAATCTGCTGTTACACATTTCCAAGAGATATTGATGATGTAGGATATTTATATTTGAGAAATTATTGTATAGTATAAATGAGGTTGAATGAATGGGCTATGATTTTTTCAAATGTATTTATCTAATATTTTTGAAATTGTAAAATTAGTTAAATTTGTTAGTTTGTTTCAATTATAATCCTTTATTTTTTGTTGTTGTAAATATATCACATATTTTATAATTTTATTATTTTTTTAATTTATTCAAGGTAGTTATTAGAAGGTGGGGTCCACCCTATTTTCAACTATAAAAAACATAGAGAAAAAAAATTAAAATATATATGTATTATCTCGATTTTTCTCATTTTTACAAAAAATAGAAAATTTATAATTTAATGAAAAAAAAAACTAACCAAAACTAACAAATAACAACTTCCAAACTATTACCTAGTTCTGGTTAGTTTTTGGTTAGTTGTCGTTAGGGTTTCCTTATTAATTTGTAAATATTCTTTATCATAAATGCGTCGTCGAACAAAATAATTAAAAAAGTCTGATAGGTATCTTAATTTTTCGATTTTTTATAGGCAAAAATAGGGTGGACCCCATTTCCAGATAATTACTTTACTAAAAAAAATATTTTATTTTGTAATTTGTGTATTATTTATTATGTAATTCATAATGCTAAATAAAATTATATTTCAATCTTTTTTTTTTAATCCGACAACGTCGCAAAATCTAGCCTTTTAAGGTAAAATACCCAAATATTGACAGTGAACTAAAGATTGACACTTTTGTAAAATATACGCTATACTAAGAAATTTTCAATGAATGTATGGCATATAGCTATTGGAAATAGCACATAAAGCCATCTGTCTTTAGCATTCAAAACTACATATTGATAGGTTATAATTTATTTCAATATGGTCGATTTTTCATTTGACGTTTGGAAGTGTCTTAACCTGTTTCTAGAAATTTTAGAGTTTTAATTGAGTGTGTTGAGTTTGGTGATCCATAACTAAGGTAAGATCATACATGTGTATGTTTTTCTTAAACTGTAGCATATTAGGGCTTTAAAACTTAGTTTCTCAATAGAAACATTTCATAACTCTGATATTTTCATTATTTTATAGGGGGCTCTCAACCATTGATTCTTAAATAGTAGAAAGTTCATAGATTGACAGTGTGTGTCAACTTTTGGTTCTATGACGGTTTTTCTTGTTTTACTGTTTTCTTTCTTTCTTAATTAACCTGATTTTGCCGTTTAAAATAATATAAGTTTGGATGAAGTTGCTGAATGGGAACTAATGGATGACATCCCATGTAAACTTTTGGTATCTCAATGTTAACCACCAGATCTTTTTAGATTTGGATATTTTAAACATCAAAATGGCCCAACAAAAACGTCAGTTGCTGAAATACTCACCTAAAGATATGGAAGCAGCTTTAGCAGATTGTGATAGAGGTCTTCCTGTTGCAACATCAGCCAAAAAGCACAAAGTTCCGAGAATAACCCTCCTTTACAAGTTTCGTGGAAAAATTCCCAGAAAGTGCACAATGGGTTTGAAATCGTATCTATCCAAGGAAGAGGAAGATATTTTATGCCAATGAATTATTCAGGCAGCAAGGGCGGGGTTTCCCGTGGGAAAGGATCAGTTACTGGATAGTGTTCAACAGCTGATGAATGAATTTAAACGTGAAAACCCTTTTCAAAATAATCGACCAGGAAAAAGTTGGTATAAACTGTTTTTAAAAAGAAACCCTGACATTTCTGCCGGAACTCCTCAGAATTTAACTTCTTCAAGAGCTTCAGTTACAAAGGAGAAATTAAATAGTTGGTTTCATGAAGTCTATGAATATTTAAAATCCCAAAATTTTGACAGCATTCTAAACTACCCGGAAATGATTTTCAATGCGGATGAAGCAGCGTTTTTTTTTTAAATCCTAAAGGAGATAAGGTGCTTGCAAAAAGAGGAGGAAAAACATTCATCAGATTGTTAATAGTGATGAAAAAGAGTGTCTGACTGTTTTACTTACGGCTAATGCGGCTGGCAACATGGCGCCACCCATGGTTGTATTCAAATGTGAAAGAATACTTAAATAAATTGCCATAAGTGTTCCTGAATATTGGGTAATTGGGAAATCCGAGTCAGGGTGGATGAACAGGGAGACATTTTTTGAATTTGTAACAAATATCTTTCATCCTTGGCTAATATAGTAAGATTCAATTGCCTATCATCTTATTTATAGATGGGCATGTATCCCAGTTTTAACTCTGCACCTTAGTCGATTTTGCGAAGCCAATGGGATAATACTTGTAGGCTTATTATTATTAGGTATTCCGAACAGTAAAAGCTGGTTGGAAGGAACAAATTTATAAAATGAGGTTTCAACGCGTTGATGCTCCAAATATAAAGAAGACGGATTTCTGTTCATTACTTTCGAAAACTCTGGAGGAACGACTAAATGAATCCGTTTTGCAAAATGGATTTAGAAAATGTGGCTTGATGCCTTGGAATCCTGAGGAAGTTGTTGTCACAATTCGGAGTGTTGATCTTTCAATAATACCAGAGATAAATAGTTTCTAAAAATCTTGTTGAACTGAAAAAAGGCAAAGAGTTTTTAGAAAAGAACATCGATCCAGAAAAGATCAAACTATTTAGGTCTAATAATGGTATATGGACAGGTCAGATTGAAGATTCATCTTTATATAACTTGTGTATTCAAATAGTAAGAGATATTGAAGCTCTTGAAAAGAAAAGCACTACAGAAATCACACCAGACAACGAAAAGAACTCTGATATAGAAAAAATCTTTCAAGAAAGTTCAACTTTGCAAAATGACGAAATGAGGCCAGAAATTGATTATGAACCTATGCCTTTCCACCTCTACTGGTACAACAGCAATTAAAATCATAAGTGATATTACTATCATTCCTCCAAACAGCACACAAGATATAACTCATAAAACATCGATAAAGAATGTGGCAGATATTGAAAATTTAAATCCGGCTGAGATTCCCACACAACCAAACAATTATATAATTCCATCACCTTTTAAACGTGCTCTGACATGGCCAGAACCCAAGCCAATAAAAAAATAAAAGAATTTTAAGGGAAAAAATACCATCAGTAGTAACATCGAAGCAATGGCAACTATATTATGAAAATAAAGAAAAGAAGAAAAACAAGAAAAAAATGAGATAAACAAGAAAAAAGAATAAATAAAGTAATGCAAAAAAAACAAGGTGATATCATCGATTACTGATAAATAATATATAGAATATAATAAATATATATATATATATATATATATATATTATATATATATAAAGAATGGCAAGCTTCTGATTCTGACTCGGATTTTGATAATGAAATCAGTGCCTCAGAAATTTCACAAGACGATCAGTACATGACAGAATCACTGACAGAACAAGAAGAAAGCTTTAAGGAAAATGATTATGTTCGAGTAAAGTTTCCCGGCAAGAAAAAAGAACACATATATGTGTGTGTTATCCAGGCACTTCTGCCAAACAAAGAGGCTAAAGTTGTCGGTTTAAAGAAATGCGATGATGAAATATGGTTTAGATTAAATAAAACTGATGTCTTTATGATACAATTAAATCAAATAATAGAGAAGCTGAACTTTCCCAAAATGAAAATATCTGGCGATCGTCTGAAATATCAATTCGATAAAGAATTGAACGTTGATGGATAGTTTAAAATTTCAATTTAGTTTAGTATTTTGTTTTTTAATTATTTTGATAAGTTCCTTTTCCCTAAATATAATATGTATCTATGTTTTAGTAGTATATATTTCTATATTATAATAAATTAGCAACTTAAGTCAGTTTGGTTATTAATTTTAGGGATATTTACAGATGTGTCAACAAATAGATTCAAACATGTCAATAAATGAGTATTTAAAGTGCATGTCCAGATATTTATTTTTCAAAATCAAAATATGGTTTTCAATGTTTCAAAAAGGAGAATGTTTTTTAAAACACTGATCTATATAAATCAAACCAATAAAAAATAATTAATATGAAACAGGTAGAGAAAAATATTTATATGTCAATCTTTAGTTCCAATACATGTCAATCTTTAGAGTGGTTATCTTTTTGGTATGTCAATTTTTAGTGCAAAAATCTATTTTTAAAAATTTGAATATATTTTTTGAAGAAAACTCAATAGATAGATTTTGAAAATATGCATTTTAAAGTGATACTCAAGTTTATTTTTCCATACCAGAAACAGCCTTAAAAAATTAAAAATAAGCAAAAAACATGCAAAACATATCAATTTCTCGCTTAATGTGTCAACATTTGGTTGTTTTACCTTACTTAACCAAAAAACATAGTTTTCTCGACTTTTAATTTAATTTTTCTTTGCAAAACTGCATTTTTTCGGATTTTTTCTTTTTGAAATTTACTAAACAAAATGTGCTCTTTTTATCTGTAATCTTTTTTTTTTAATCGAATGGAGCTAAACGACACCGGACCCCAGATTTCGTTTTCACCGTACCAATTCTTTTTCCCACAATTGAGATAGAAAGGGACTATCAAAACGTATTGTTAATTCTTTCTTCATATGAATTAACATTGACTTTACTTACATACACAATATTTTTATAATGTAGTAGACCTTTCAGGATATGTTAAAATATATTAGTTTTATTAAAATACTGTTAAAAGTTCAGCCAAAACCAGCAAATTAAAAGTTAATAACTTTATTCGAGAGCACTGTATATTTTTACATTTTATTTATAGGGGCAGCTGTCAGTCATTGCAGCTCTGTAGATTAATTAACTTGCAAAAATAATTGTTTTACTTAGACTTAAATGTTTTTCACTGTCCGTTTCATTTAAAAACGATGTAGGTTATGTTTACTTTTGTTTCACCACCATCTGTTTTGCAATCAAGTTATGTTTGATCCTTGGTAAATGTTATTTAAGTACCTTTTATAATGTATACAAACGTAAGTGTTTCATCATGATAGAAATGAGTCATGATTTAGCATACAGATTTTATGATATGTTAATTTAAAGTTACAATTTTTTACACCTTAAGAAAATTATTTTTCTTTTATCAAAATTTTACAAATCTCTTCGGGTCTTGTAAAGAAAACCACCCACCGAATTGGACGATTTTTAAAGTTGCAATGTAAAATATACTTTAAGTAATATTATTTCAAACCAAAAAATTGGAGATGAAGTAGTTTCCACCAAGAAAATCGCAATTAAAATTATAAGAATTGGTCATTATTTAAGATTTTATTTCAAATATTTATAATTTACGTATA
>JAHBCN010000147.1:265226-295226 GCA_019359885.1 Listronotus oregonensis
ATGACAGGTGACAGGAAAAATTTACAGCTGACAGGTTTTCATTATTTTAGCGCATGCGCGGGGAACTCTAAAATAGGCCTAGCCCACGTTTCCTAATTATATGACGTCAAGATTACGAGATAATAAGCTGCCCCCGGATCGGGCTGTTCGTGAACATACTATCTGGGACTACTATCGCGGGTTGAATTCTGCTGGGTGCGGTTTTTTTTTTTTTTTATTAGTTCCTCAGGCGTTATAAACCCCCAACATTGTTTACCAATATTATTAATGACATTAAAAAAAACCCTTATTATTTTTTTTCCTTTTACTATGATACCACGTGTGCTGGCGTAATACTGGGGGATCCTATACATTCATTTCATCTTGATTTTAATATTCCTATAGCTCAGTGGTAGTAGACTTTAAAGCCCCCCCGTGTTCGCGCTGTGAGAAGGGTTTTAAAACAACTTCCCAAAAATTTAGCATTGTAAATCCTTTTATCAACAAACCTACTACAGATACTACAGCCTTTAATATTATTTTTTTTTTTGGAAAGGGGGATTTATTATTTATTTATCTTTTTTAAATTACACAACATTAAAAATTAAAAAAAATAGACAAAAGCTCCGCCCAAAAGGGGAGACACCTTGTAATAACCCACAGGACCAGTACCAATCGACATACGAAAACATGGATGACGACGACCAGAAAAATTACGTCAAGCAAAGCGTCAGCAACCAAAGACACTAAAAAAAAAAGCACCCCAAAAAAGCAAAAGTCCTTATAGTCCATTATAAGGATTTTGCCCCCAATATGCAGATAAATGCGAAACCTGCGGGAAAATTTTTGGATGGACCTGACGACGACAAAGCGAAAGAATACGCGGAAAAAAACACCACAAATAATGCATAAACACAAAACAGCAAAGGAGGGAGAAAAAAACACCAAAATTTTTCCCACCAGAAAACACTGATGAAAAAAACCCCCTTTGACTTTTTTTAACTTTTCACCTACACCAACCCCACCAATACAGGGTCGGGGAATTCAACCACAAGCTCACCCTTAATAGCTTTTCAAGGAGCATTAAAAAAAACACACCCTCAACCTCTCAACATACTGACAGATCAAAAAAAGACAAAACTAACATCTAAATAGAAGAAACAGAACAAATGGAAATAAACACAGGCGAAAAAAACACAAACATTAAATTCAAAGAAGCGACACCCCCCCAAAATTTTTCCCCAAAAACCCCCCACATGAAAAACGTCAAAAATTGACTTTAGTAATTTTTTTAAAACCAAAAAACAATTTAAAAGCTAAAATACCCATTAAGAATAGATTTGATCCCCCAAACCAATAAAGGGGGACGAAAACCCCAAGATAACGAAAACACACAAGATCAACAAGAAGAAGACCCACACTCAAAAAAATACACAAAACAGCACCAGAAACCCACCCTCACAATCAAAAATAACTACAAAACATCAAATAATCAGGGCCCCCAAAAACCCAAACCCCAAAAAAAAAAAAAAACAAACCCCCCCCAATTATAAGGGGAAGGGGTAGTAACGAAAAAACAGGGCAAAAGCATGCCAACAGTTACGACAAAACTTAAAAAAAAGGGGATACTACTACATATCCAAAAAAAAACAACGATAATTCAAGCAAACGACCTAGAGGAATACCGAGTTTTCACCAAGAAGCTACAAGAAAATCAAAACACGTACTGGCATACGTATTCAAAACCAAAAGATAGAACACCCCTTTTATGAAAAGGGGGGGGGTTGAAACCCCCTGAAGAAGAAGAAATAAAATACCAACTTATGAATGAACATGGCATAGAACCAAAAAGGTGTTCGAAAAAAAAAAATAGCTACCGACCGCTATTTTGGTAGTAACTGGGCCAGAAGTGACTCAAAA
This sequence comes from Listronotus oregonensis, assembly GCA_019359885.1. Classification (NCBI taxonomy): domain Eukaryota; kingdom Metazoa; phylum Arthropoda; class Insecta; order Coleoptera; family Curculionidae; genus Listronotus; species Listronotus oregonensis. The sequence continues at coordinate 267,126 of JAHBCN010000147.1, forward strand.
AAAATTGCAGCAAATTAGGTTTAAAAAATTTTCCTTAAATGGGAGCGATGAATGAATACCAAGCCGAAAATTTAAAATAAAACGCTGCCAGCAGTGGGGCACCGACCCCCCACGCTAAGAGCGCCGCGATGCCCCCCGGGGGGCCCTTTTAAAAAAGGACTGCACCAATCCGAAACCATATGCTTTAACTGGCCCGAAAAAGGGTGAAAACCCCCCTTTTTAAAGTTAAATTATCAAAAATACAAAAAAAAACCCCGAAAACAAAAACCCAATAAAAAGGGGCCGGCGCCATCACCAACAAAAAGGGCCAAGGGAAAAGGGGGCCAGGGCTTTGGCCCCAATCAAGCCAGGGAAATTAGCAAAAACCAGGAAAATCCCCCAAAGTTTTAAACCCGCCCCCACAAACTTTGTTTTCCCCCTTTTGGAAAAAGGCCCCAGAAAGCCATAAAGCCAAAACTCCCAAAAAGGAATATTACGGGGGTTTTTTTCCTTAAAACGCCATAAAAAAACCAAATTTTAAAATTCCCCGAAATAAAGGGGTTTAAACAAAACCAAAAAAAAGTAACATCATGCACAAAAAAATTTAAAAAAGAGCTATAGCAAGATTAGAAATTGTAAGCAACAACTTGAAAATTATAATATATAAAAATTTAAACTTTCCCCATGCTGGAATGCCAAGGTTTTAAAAAAATAAGAGGGGAGAATTGATATATTTTTTATCACAATTTAAAATTGACATAATGATAATTACAGAAACCAAGTTTGACAATACAAACAAAAAAAAATTCCCCAAACTACAACATTTACAGACTTGACAGAAAGCAAAGGGGAGGAGGTGGGCGTTTTAAAATTAACATAATATACCACATGTCCAAAATTAGCTCCTGTTCAAACGCTTATAGAGTGTGTCTCTATTAAGCTAAAGAACGGGGCAATCTTAGTGGCTGCTACGCTAAACCAACCCCTAAATTTAACGACCAAGACTTGGACAATATTTTTAAACCCGGGGGGCCAAAGTAGGGGATACTTGGTGACCTGAATGCTCGACATAATCTATGGCATAATCGTAGAAATAACAGAAACGGATCGGTGATTTGTTATGCCAAAAAATGACATACAAATACTGACGACAGAAAACCCCGACACACTACCCGATAAAGGGGGATATCCCAACATACATAGATATGGGTTTAAAAAACAAAAACATACTTAATTAAAATTGACATAAAAACCCCCTTGACGAAATCTCTTGGGGATCATCTCCCCTACTATTTTTTTGGGGGGAGATAAAAAGGGGGAACAACGAACAAGATTTGGTCCTACAAAAACGCAGACTGGAGGCAGTTTAGGGAAATATTAAAAAAAAAAACAACTATTAAAAAAAATAAAAAACCCCCGACACAACTCGAACAAGAAGTCCAAAAATTAACAGAAAACCTTCAGTCTGCTAGAGATAGGATAGCCAAAAAATAAAAATACAAGACAAAGAAGACAAAATCCGGGGACGATATTCCAATTTAATCAGTTTAAAAAAATAATCTGAGAAAAAGGGGTAAACCCCGACAGAACAAGACGGATGGCGACTGCAAAAATGCAAAAAAACCATCCGTCAAAAAATAAACGAACATAAAAAAAAGGCTTGGCCCGGGGGGTCTTAGAGAACTTGTCAGTGCAAGATAATTCTCTTTGGCCCCCTGACCAAACGTCTTAGAAACAAATTTAACAAGATACCGACTAAAATAGTGGAGAACCACAAAAGACGCACAGAAAGCAAACCGACTAGTTTTCTATTTGGAGTATCTATAATACTTTTTCCAAATAGCAATGACGAACACAACGAAATAACCACCCCTTTTAATTGGGGAAACCACCAGAAATACCCCATACCTCCATCAATTTACCCAAAAAAATTTGTCAGGCCCCAAAAGGTGTTATTAAAATAATAACACAACTTCGCAAAAAAATCCAGGCCCTGACGGGATAGCAAAATCCCCTTTCAAAAACATCCCCACTAAAACCCTTATACAGCTTGTATATATTATAAATAGTACAATATCCTGCAAACATTTTCCACCCCAAAATGGAAAGAAGCGATTATAGTACCACTACTAAAGCCGGGGGGAAAAAACCCAGATTGCCCCAGTCATATAGACCAATAACCTTGGTAAATGGGCTATCGGGGAAAGGCACAGAGAAAGCTGTTCTTTTTTTAAATTTAAAAACATTTTGACTCTAACTTCCCAAATGAACAGTTCGGATTCCCCGATAGCCACAATACTAAAATTTTTTAGTAAATACAAGAAGCACTAAACATAATTAATAATAAAAAAAAACCGTGTTATTGGCCCTCGATATTAAAAAGAGCCTTTTTCACGGTGTGGACAATGGCTTAATATATCATAAAAATACATAAATTCCCCAAGATTTAGTTCTTTACTACACTCATTTTTTAAAAAAAACAGAAAATTTCAAAGTTTTAAAATGGAAAAACACACTATATACTGTAAGAAAAACACATGCAGGGGGGGGCCCGGGCTATTGTCACCAAAAAAATTTTTAATTTATATCAGCCAATGCCCAAATATCCCCCCTTAAAAGGGCACTTTTTCCGACGATGCGCTAATATATTCGCACTCGTTCGCTGCAAACGTAGCCAAGACACACATACAGTACCACCTCCACTATTTAAAACCTTGGTATGAAAAAAAGGGAAAAATTTAAAGTAAATGAAGAAAAAAATGAATGTTTAATTTTTTAATAAAAAAAATTACAAAAAAACAAAATTAATGTACCAATTAAAATTAATAATAGCTACCTAATACCTCAAAATACCCTTAAGTACCTAGGTGTCATCATAGATGCACGCTTACCCTTTTTTAAAAACATATTAACCATGTATTGCATAGAGCATATGCAGCAATGCATGCACTCTATGCAATGCTTTGTCCTAGATCCAGTTTTTCCCCCCAAAAACCCGATCATTTCAAAAAATGATCCCCCAAATTTAAATCCCCTCCCCAAAAAGGGAAAAACCCCACACAAAAACCCGCCTTAGATTTTTAAAACAAAAATAAGTTTGGAACATCCCCGGGAATTGAGAATAAACCCCCCGCACAATAACAGAAATCCCCAAAAATAAATTTTATATATGAAAAAATTTTAAAATTTTTAAAAAAAAGGGGGTCTTTTTCAAAAAACCACAAATTTAAGATCACATCACAATGAAAAAAACCCATTGGTGGGGGTCCCTTTTAAAAAGGGGGGGTGAAGACTGATTTTTCCTCCCCCCCAACCCAAAACCCCACCCCAAAAAGGCATAAAAAAAAGAAAAAAAAAAAATAAAATAAGTAATGTTTACATTTCAGAAAAAAATTTAAAAGAAGGGGAAGTGAATGGAAAAAAATGTATGAATGATTACCATGATAGGAAAATTATGAATCGGGATGAATGAAAAACCAAGGTTGACAAAAAATTTTGTTTCAAGCGCACCGCGCTACATGTACCTGATGCAAATCAAGTGGGTTTTTTTTCCCAATTTTTTTCCACAAAAGCCATACAAAACAAAATCTTTATAACACTTAAAACAAAATTTTCCACAAGCTTATCCAAGCACACTCTATACATAGGCGTTTGTAAGGTCCCCCGGGGGAAAGCCCCCAAAAATTCTAAATTTAAAAGCGTTATATTTAAAAAGGGGCCAACAACCCCCCCCGGCCCCTCTTTTTTTCCTGTCCCCCCGAGCCCCGAATAAGGAAAACGGGGAAAAGAATATGTTTTATATTGTAAATATAATGTTCCTGTAAATATTTTAAGTTATGAATAAAGCGATATTTTATTGAGTTGAGTTGAGACTTTAAAGCCCCAGGACGACGGTTCAAATCCTGCTAGGTGACGACTTTTTTATTTTATTAATTCCAAATTCTCTTTTGCTAAACATCTATTTCAACAATAATTAATACTCCCCTGGTGGTAGAGGGTTTTCAACACGGACGGCGGTTCGAATTCGCTGGAATATTTACCCAAAATTTGATGCACCACACCCAATCGATGATCAGATTCCCGATGATGTGATCCTGCGGATTACCGATGACGTGATGACTGGTGACGTATGACAGGCGACATATTTTAACGTTAAGAGACCAGAAGTAAATGCAAATCGGACCTTAAAATTTCCCCATAAGAAATACATGGGAAAATGACGAAATTTACCGCCGGAGTGACCTAGCTTTTATCTACTAACTAAAAACATTAAATTTTGAAATATTTTATGTCTTTTACGAATCAGTAACAAGTAGTACTTTAGTTTAAATCGAGAAAGTATGCCGTGCCGTTAAGACTTGACAGATTGTTAGGGATACTTGTTCACCCTATGGCTATAGTGTCAATCGGACAACTAAAAACATTAAGTTTTAAAATTGTTTATATTTTTACGAATATGAAACAAATAGTACTTTAGTTTAAATCGAGAAAATATTTGTCTACCATGCCGTTAACACTTGACAGATTGTTACGGATACTTGTTCACCCTCCTGCAATAGTGTCATTCGGACAACTAAAAACATTAAGTTTTAAAATGTTTTATGTCTTTTACGAATCAGTAACAAGTAGTACTTTTTTTGTAAATATATCTTTTTTTTGTTGATTGACTTAATTTTATAAATGGGACAAATGGGATAAACTTTATTATTTAAATGGCGCCATAAAATGTGTCCATTGGTGTGACATTTAAACTATTGGGTGGCCAATGAAGTGTTCCTTTACTGCCAATTTACTTATTGTAACTCCCATTCAAATACACTACCACTTCTTAACAGGTATGAGATGGAACGCTATCCTGCTGCAAAATAATATTATTGTGGATTTGCAGTGGCCGTGGCTTCCAAGATGTCCTTTATGTCGTTTTAAAGAAACGTATCTTTGGTATGTTAAAAGGCCACGATAAAATAGTGGTCCTATAATTTTCTTTGCATCCCACATCACACGTTAAGTGAACTACCTTGAACCTTTATGATTTTATATTTCTGCTGTCCAGTAACTTGTATTTTTCTTGCTCTCTGCTCAGCATTAAAGCAAAGAATCGGAAACGAAGTTCTTTTTGTTCTTATGTTAGATACCAAACGGGAAGGATACTATATGGTTTGATGCCATTTTTTTAAAGTCTTTTGAACTGTTTCATAACTGAACCTTTGGAGCCCTGGACCACAACTTACTTCTTGTACCGCCTACGGAATCTACGCCTACGCTAATCAGATTTATCGTAAAACATTAAACAATGGCTCAAGAGCTTATATTTTGTCTCTCAGTTATTTCTTTGTCCATCTTTTGATGTTTTTGTTTTTTTAAATAATGTGCTAATTCTGAGAATTGTATGCACCGAAATCTGTCTCTAGAAACTTTCATCCCGAGCATTACTCTGTAGTATAGTTTTATAATGCTTAGCGGGACTTCTAATGAATATTTTTTTACCGTAGTGACTTGTTTCGAATACATATAAACAATTTTAAATCTTGATTTTTTAGTTTTTAAATGACACTACCACCAGTGGGTGAACAAATATTTGTATTAATTTGTCAGGTGTTAATAGGCGAAGATTTTATCGATTTAAACGTTCAGAAAATAGACGTTATTGAATTAAAAATATATTATTTTGGATCAAAAGATATACGAGCAATCGGATAATCATATAAAAAATATAGCATTTCATTTAAGATAATACCAAAATTACCGCTAGCATTTATATATGTAGCAGTTTTATTTAATATTTATTGGATTTTTAATCATTATTTTTGAGTTCGGCGAAAAAAAAATATATAGGATGACTATTTCTCTTTATGCCTCGAGGCAATGGGGGATAACATGGTTGCACATATATTTTATTTAATGTTTTTGGTCCAATAACTGTACCCATTCCGATCCACTTAAAGTTTTAACTAAAAGAACATCTGAACTATATTTTATTAAGAAACACTAAGTGCCCCCTCTATCCGGGTGTTATTTACCTGGTAGGACGCTTAACATTTCTCGATCTCCTATACTACTATGTGTACAGCTCAATTTTTATAATGGATTTAAATAATAATATTAAGAATATATAAAGACAGTTACTTGTTAAAAATTATCTTGATTAAATTTTAATAATATTAAAAAAAATATCGTTTATTAAGCGTAAAACTTATAAAACATTCTTTTTATTAAGGTATTTAGGTCTTTAAGAATTGCAATATTTTTAATATAAATTATTGCACTTACTAAGTTATTTACTGCTTTAAAATACAATCATATTAAATTTTAAATATTTATTTAATTAAAAAAAAAACATTTGCCACGTCTATGTCGGTGTTGTATACCTGGCAGGACGCTTGCAATTTTTCCATGTCCTATGTTACTACGTGTATAGCTTATCGTTAAAATATTTTTATTATCGATTTAAATATTAATATGAATATTTTATGAAGACAGTTACTTGTTTAAAAAATAATCTGAAGAAAATTTTAACCAAATTTTTAACATCCAAAATATTTTAAAATAATTTATTTAACATAAAACTTTCAAAATATTATTTTGATTAAACTATTTACTTCTTCTACGCTAACAGCCTCTTTATTTAAATTATTTCATTAACTTTAGCAAAAATACCTATATATCTTAAGTGACACAAAATCGTGAAACCTATAATACTACGTAAACGATTTTTTCAAATATTTTAACAATTTTTTATTTTTTTATATTTTTTGTTTATTTTTGGCTCTAACTCAAAAACTATAACTTTTAAAAAATAATAAAAACTTTTTTGTTCAAAATCCCTAAAGCCACAAATTTGTTTTCATATAAATTTTTTAGTATCATTTATAGATTTCGAGTTTTTCATTTTTTTTGAATTTTTTTAAATATTTTTATTATATATTTTTTTATTTTTTTACAAATTTTATAATAAACATAAATAAAGAAATCAATTTGTATTAAAAAACAATGATAGTTACGTTTATTTTTATTTTTTTATTATTTTTTCACCGCTGAGCCCGGAAGCTAAATTTTTGACCAAAATTACTTTTTTACTTAGATCTCCTTTATTCTTTATTTTATTAAAAATATGTATATAACCTTTTTTACAGAGCTTATTAAATAGCGCATTTTTTGTTTTATATATTTCTCCGTAGCACTTTTAGTTTGTAGGATATATACGGTTTTATTTTAAATTTAAAACGTTAATATAACTAAAAAGCTACAAAAAAATTTAAGAAATAAAAATTACGTAGTTTTAATTGGTCAATAATTTTGGTTTCATACTTTTTTTTTCATTAAATCAATAGTTTTCGAGTTATATTAAAAAAAAAAAACATTTTTTTCGATTTTTCCTAGGTAAAAAAATAGGCAACTTAAACCCGCTGATCTAAGGCTTTAAATCGACTTTGGTTCATGGCAATATAAAAAAAAAGTTTTATGTGTATCTCTTATTGGCCAGCTTTTGTGCGGTTGGCTTCCGGACTATATGAAATTTTCGATGCATTGTGCTGCTTTGCTACTTTCCGAGAGAAGCCGCCGGCATAAAGCAAGTTTTATATAAATATTAGTTGTGTAAATTTCTTGATATAGCAGATGGTAAAATTTATTGTCAAACTTTATTAAATAGTAATGAATATTGTCTCTTGTTTAAACGTACCTTTTAAACGCAAAAAAATATTCCCAAATATTCTTAAATTTATTTTTTTATTTAAAGTTTTTACCAAATATTACATTTTTAATAAGCGCTATTTTTACATAAGGCTTCTTTTTCTGAATAATGACATTTTTATTGGGTATGTGTTTTTTAATCCCACATATATTTTTAATACTTATTACCAATTATTAATTGTTTTTGTTGCCAAACAGCATCAACACAGCTATAATGATTAGTATTTTTAAGCAAAAAGTATTATCTACACCTAACCATAAAAAAATAATATTGCAGAAAATTGGTGTTCCATAAGAAAAAGTCCATTTAATGTTAAAGTCTATTTTTGACCAAATTTTGACATCTATTTTTTAAAGGGGAAAAATTGTTTTCTATAAAAAATTAGAATTAAAAATCTTTAACTCCAATTAAATCGCGTTTTGGACCCAGGATTAGGTGTATATGAATTTAAATTTATATTAAAAAAGTTGTTAAAATATGTCGATATCTACAAATATTCTATTAATAAAATTTATTATTAAAAAAATAATATAACCAAACTAAAGTAAGTTAAATTTATTGCTTGGGTTAAATATTTTAGATAAAAACAAAGACATGTATATCATGTATTTAGAAGCAATGTAACCTTTAATAAGACATTTGTCTATCATCTCCTTAACTATAGGGCTAAGAAGGGCTAAATTCACCCTTTTTTACCCCTCACACCCCTAAAACATACATTTTGGGTGTAAAAAAGGGTGAATTTAGCCCTTCTAAGCTCTTAAATGTAATTTCTGATATTATATTTAAATTCAGCGGTCAAAAAAAACCTATATGAACCATTAAAAACAAGAAAAAACGATATATATTTTTTAGGGATGTGGGGTGTAAAAAAGGTGTATTTAGCCCTTCTAAGCCCTCAAATGTAATTTTTAATATTAAATTTGAATTCGGTGACTTAAAAAACCTAGATTTATCGTTAAAAAAAGTTTTTTTTAGCGAAATGTATTTTTTAGGGGTGTAGGGTGAAAAAAAAAGGGTGTATTTAGCCTTTCTAAGCCCTCAAATGTAATTTTTAATATCATATTTTAATTCAGTGACTTAAGGAACCTATATTTATTGTTAAAAACGGGGAAAAACTTTTTTTCAGCGAAATGTATGTCTTAGGGGTGTGGGGTGTAAAAAAGGGTGAATTTAGCCCTTCTTAGCCCTCAAATATAACTTCTGATACTATATTTGAATTCAGTGGCCCAAAAAACCTATATGTATATTTAAAAATCTTTAACTCCAATTAAATAGCGTTTGGGTTAGGTGTATATATATGAATTTAAGTTTATATTAAAAAAGTTGTCAAAATATGTCTATATCTACAAATATTTTGTTTATAAAATTTATTTAAAAAAAATAATATAACCAAACCATAGTAAGTTAAATTATTGCTTGTGTTATATATGCTAGGTAAAAACAAAGATATGTATATCATATATTTAAAAGTAATGAAACGTTTAATAAGACATTTGTCCATCATCTCCTTAATTACACTGTATGATAAATTTCTATACTAACTTAAATAGCTATGGACAATATACCAGAAATCTAAATAACTATAAAGCTATCTGAAAAATTTTATTTTAAATATTTTTGTAAAAACCAAAACATTTTTTTTTTTAATTAAACATGTAAATTTTTAGATCTAAGGTATCTGTTTTTTTGATACAACCAATTTTAAAGGAATATTAAGAAAGTATGCAATGGATTAGGGATAGGTTGCCTATAAAAAATTAGCCGCAATTATCTGTAATTAATTTTAGTATGATTAATTCGCTAACATAACTTGCAACTATACGTTTTTTTAATGAATTTTAAGACATTTGAAAGATAATAATGTCACAAATTGAAAAAGAAATGGTTGTCAGCTCTCAGCCGCAGCGTTAGGGTTGCCAGCTGTAAACAGGAATATCAGTGTTAATTGTTTACACTTACCTGTTTTTTTTATACAAAGTTTTATATATACTAATTACAAAAATCTATGGTTGCCAGTTGGAAAATGGTAAATTTTTAGATATTTAAATATATAGATATATAAATACCACGCATGACACGCATCTGATTTTATTATAGAAAATAAATAATTAAACGATATGTATTTTAATTTTCAATAAAATTATTGTTCTTGAATTATGTTCAGCAAAACGTATTTTTTTTTAAATATAAAAAAATATATAAAAATTTTAACACCCTGTATATCGGAAACGAAGGCTTTGTGGACCCATATGTGTATAGACTTTTATGCTTATTTTTGGACCTTGAGTAAGTACCTGAAGTGTTGACATTTCCTCATGAATCACCCTGTATATGTTTTTTTTAGTCCCCTTTATCAATATCTTGTGTCTTTAAAAATTAGGAAAGATGATTCAGAATACAAATTTTTATTTTACCATCTTTTGGTTAAACAAAACAAAGTGATTACCGAACCAAAATTTGATGTGGTTTATGGTAATAAAGTTGTCTGGTTTCCTACATCAGATTATTAATTAAATTTTGTTACAATATACACCAAACAATATTAACTTAATTAATTTGTTTAATATAGGCTAGATATATAGGATAAATCTGTTTTCATACCCTGCAGTTTGCGATAAATAAATTAATTATAGTTTTGCTAAATGTACCACATATTTAAACAAATCAAATATTATTTTTTGATTTATGCAAATTATAATAACAAATATATTTAAAATTTTACCAAATAAACCATATTGTTACAAAAGTAACAGTTAAAATTGATTTTAAAAATTTCCTCCTCCTTTTTTTAAATTGTTTCTTTTTTTAAGTACTACGAATAACATTAGCATATTTGGATAAACTGTGAGAACCACAGTTTTTTTAAATTAAGACATATAAACGTGTTTTCTGTCATTATACCTATTCTAAACTTCTTATTATAATAATTAGTATTTAATATTGGAAGCTTACCCAGTAGCGTTCTTAGGTTGACTCTATCTAACACAACCACAATTACTAGCTTTGCTTTTCTTTATCAGCTCTTAAAACGATAAGAGATCTTTTTTACCGGATCAAATAACATGTAGGTAAGTACATAAAAATACACAATTTTACATGAATGTACCTACCTGTGTCTAAAGTGTAAATGTTGTAGCTGCACAAGACCTCTCTCGAAGATCTGCAGGTACTCTAGAAGAGTAGTACACTTAATTTAGTTTTACTGGAAAGAACAATATTTTTTTCCTTACGTAAAAATTTTTCTTTTGCAAAAAATTAAAAAAAACCTGCTTTTAAAAAAAATATATATTTAACATTTCTAGCACTTTAAAATGTTTAAACCCACTATAAGCCACTTGGGCGCTTTTGCGTACCATAGATATTAATTTAAATCACATAGTTTAAAAAATATATTAAAGGTAACTTTATTATGCTAATGGTGAGATTTTACTTACTTTGGTTTATAGGATATTGTGAAAAATCTTTATGTGCTGGTACATTTATGTTTATCAAAATTTTTAATTTACTTAAACATTTTTTTTTGTAGAATTAAAGTATAATGTTATGCTGTAAATTAAGCGTTTTAGTTGAGTTAAATTTTTATCATTTTTTTCTTAACATAGGCGACATATTTAAAATTTATTATGATAACACATAACAACAAAACTCATATTAAAGCAAGAGTCTCATGCATCCGATTTCCGACGATCCAATCATCCGAAAGTATTTTTGTTGGTCAGTCTTTTGGCGCCAATTTTCATCCGAATATTTTAATTTTTATCCGACGTCGAATTGAGTTAAACGAATTTTGTACGATATCAATAATTTCTTTCTTGTTTTTTTAACCTGACTTTATTTATAGTCTAGGAGTGATATTAGATATACACACCAACGTTTCATCTTGCTGCTGTTATCAACTTTATTTTTGCAAATAGGTGCCTTGAGCATCCAAGTTCTTTAAACCAATAATGTAACGCACTTTTTCGAAAAATTCATATTAAGGGAAATTCCATTAGAAATGATGTGTTAGAAAAAGACGGAAAATTCAGTTTAAAACAAATAATAAATTTTAAATTGTATTGTTATTTTTTTGTGTAGTCAGATGTTCAATTTGACGGTTAGTTTTTAGGCAACCATTTCCACCTTTTTTTTAAATACGGCCGTGGATTTTTTATATTAATTATATTAATATTATATTGATAAATATTATAAAATTATTTAAAAATAATATATTAATATATGGTTAAGTAATAAAAAAATTTCATTTTCTTTTTTTTTTAAGACATGATTTATTTGTATTAATATGTTTATATAATATCTCATTCACTTTATTTTACAAATTGCTTTATAAGTTATATTTACAATTAGAGGTTAAATATATTATATATAAGATATTAGGTTATATCTAATAACACTAATCATAAACTTATATAAAATATGTTTTAAAGTAAATTATATTTACTAGACATTAGTATAATAAATATATTTATGTTATATAAGTAGATATATATATATATAAATAAGAGCTATATAGTAGTAAAATATAAAAACATTAAAAAATTTTTCAATAAATTTATTATAAGTATTGTAAAGAATAAATAAAATTATATATATATATATATATATATATATATATATATATATATATTATATATATATATATATATATATATATATATATTATTATTATATATATATATATATATAAATATATATATATATATATATATATATATATATATATATATATATATTATATATATATATATATATATATATATATATATATATATATATATATTTCATTAAGTACAAATTTAAGATTTTTCGAACATTTGAAAATTTTTATCTTCAAAATTATTAACTTTATCGTAAAAAGTCAAAGGACCTTTTTTACTTGTGTTTCAATGAAAAATATTTTTAAAAAATTGTTTGGTTGTTTTGCAATTGTTTAAACAATTTCGGTTTAAACAATATGACACCAGATTGCCCTATGGCAACATGCATGTATATTATCAGTAGGGTAATTTAAAGAGGATCTTTTAAAAATATAATGTGGAATAGTTTTCGGTAATCATGCGCCGATTCCTCCTAGACTCTTACTTTATTGGGGCAAACAAATGTTTTTCTTTTATTAATAACATCTCTGCAAATTTTGTCAGCAAAGAAGGAACTAAAATTTTGGGTTTGAGATATAAGTGTCGAAAAATGCAAGGAGTGTATCATAATTTATTGCAAGAAATGCGACTAAATAATCCAGCCAAATCAACGGCGTGAAATCCATGAAAGCAAGGAAAGAAACGCTTTCCCTAGATTCATCAATCGACCATTCTAGCACCGAAAGTTTGAAAAATAGTCAAATTATGTTATTCATTACTTAATTGACTGCAACATCCTAAATATAAAAGACAGTACATTATAGAAAGGTGAGTTTTTATTTAAATTGCTTCCCTTTTTTCAAATTTCATCGCTCGCCCAAGACGAATATTTTAATTGTCTTAGAATGTCAAGTAAATCTTCTAATGTGTTATTACAAATTGTGTCTCCAAAAATAACAAAGATGTATGCTGTACGTGATCAAATATCTGGTGAGTGACTCGATCTTACATTAAGGTAGGCAGGAAATAAATAAATTATAAATAAAAAGTTATCTTAAGAGATCAGTAAGACTTTATAGATATAATATGATATCTAAACCTACATCAGTATCATTTGTTAACCTTGAAAATCATCTTGATTTCTTTTCTTTTGTTTGGATTTCGGATCCTAAATTCAGGTCAATAAGACATGCCAGTTTTCCAACCAAAATTTTTTAAAAAAATTCTTACATTGTATCGTTATCATTAAAATTTGGCTTAGACGCTCTTGAATAGACTTTCTTTTAAAATTTCGTTAGGCTTTTGTAGATCGATCTGCCTATTAAAAGAAAATCCGATTTCATATTAAAAAGAACCCCGCTGTTGCGAAAGACGTAATCTAAAAGTCTTCTTTAGAGTCCTGGCGTGTCCTTAAGTAAACTATGCAAATTTTTGTTGTAATTGGAAAATAAAATCAGCAAGAATTGGAAGTTAACTAGAAAAGTAGGTGTAGCATCTTACAGGATGATATTTTAGTTAAGTTTTGCGAAGGTCATTTTAACTATAAGAAAAATATTTATATGTCTTAAATATTTTTTTTTAATACAAGGTGCTTAAATTTAAAAATATATTTTAAAAATTAAAAATATTTAATTAAAAAAAAAACATAAATATTACAAAATATTATTAACTTTTAAATAATTTACAGCCTGCATAAGTATATGCTTTATAATTTTACTAACTCCCTTTTCTGGTAAGACGTCGGAATAAGAATAACAAAGTATTTATTGTTGCTGGGTAAATATTAATTTGTATTGTATTGTAGAGGACAAGATGACTCGGCTCAGGTAAGCCCTATTTCTTATCGACCTAAGGAGACTAATTTTTCTTTCTTCTTTTTGATTATTGGCCAATTGAAACAATGCGAATAATTAGAATAGATTGATATAAGATGTTCCTCTTTTGTAGCCTGTGTATGATAAAATAAGAGTGATAATTTTACTTAAATTTTTGTAAATATTAAATCTTAAACATATTTCTTAAAAATTATCACATCAAGGCATCATGTAAAAATTTTTGAAAACTTTTTTAATTTTTTGGACATGACATTACAAAATCTGTCCTTAGTTTGTGATTTTCTGTCGTAAAATTTAAAACAAACTGGAAAAGGCAAGATCAAGGGCGCCTAAAAGGAAACAATTTATTTCAATAATTATAAGATATAAACACATAATTAAAAAAACGTTTATTAATTTATGTAAAGAAATTTAAGTTTTCCCAATTTAAAGGCTAATATAAACCTTTCCTGTTCAAACTCAAGCTTATCTTTGATTTGCTGAGCACTGTTGGCTTTCTTGGTTTAAATATTCATCTTGTCAAAATAACGTCAAAATAACAGAGCAATTTTGAAAATAATAAAAAATAATAATATACCTAAAAAATGTCATAAGTAAGTAATTAAAATTCACCGTTTGTAAATTATTCTTGGAAATCTATTTAATAAAAAATCCGTTTGTACATAATTTTTACCAAACTAATTATTTGAATCCATAAACAAAAAACAAGTAAACAAAATGTTTGTTAAAGTTAACGTCAAATTACTTAAGGGATCATTAAGTAGAGAAAATCCTAAACTTTAAGTTAAGAAACCCTTAAGGACGAATCAGCTGGTGCAAGAAACATTTGAAACCCAACTGTTTCTTAGGTTTCAAATGTTTCGATTAATTAACGCTTAAGAACAACTTAAGTGACGCAAAAAGTATTGGTGCAACCGGACATAAAATCTTTTCCGTTGTTACTTTCAATTCTAGGGATGTTGCGGATGCGGATGTTGATGTGGATCCGGATGTAGATGCGGATGTGGATCTTGTTTTTTTTTACAAGAAACTTATGCTCCAATTTTAAAATTCCAGACTAAATAATTAGATAGGTAATAACATCCAGCTTTAATTTGTTTTTTTAAATCCCCTGTAAGTCTATTTCTCGCAGAGATATTGAACTTTGAATGAAAAAGGACCTTTTTGCATTCAACCGCCGATATCTCATTATAATAAAGAGAATTGGAGGACACTTTCGGCATCTGGAATAAATTTTCTACAAAAAACTGTTAGGATCGTTAATTTTTTAAATTTTTTATAGAAACTTGAAAAAACAGAAAAAACAGCTAATTTACGGTTTTTTACAAAGTTATCTGCGCAACTGCAAATTTTGGTGATAGAACTAATGTTGAGCATTTCGCACACTTTGATATACCCACAACAACCCTGTAAAATTTCAATTTGATCTAGCGAACGATTCTTTTGTTTCAATTGCAATTTGCAATTGTAATTTGCCAGCTTATTAGAAAGCGGTTTAGGTTAATAGACCATAGGAAGACTGCCGACTATTTCTTTATAAAATTTAAACCTTTAAAATGGACACTTACGTTCTCAGAAATTACGACGAGGTTGGTATAACTAGTTTTTGTCAGGGCTCCCTACTAATCCGAAGAAAATGAAATCTGGACCACCCCGTGACCATGCTTTCACATGCGAGAAATGTAAAGAAGTAAGAAATCACCCTAAAACAACAATTTCAAGGCAGTTAAAAGGCAGAGTAAATTCTTTTTTGGTCCTCAGCAGTAAATTTCACGGTTTTCTGCGCCTATAGCGGTAGTTTCCAAAAAAAAAGCTTTGTAGCTTACAGAACGCATACTTACTTTATTTTATATAATGTTCATCGAATCCTAAATATCGTTATATAAATAAAATAATAAAAAAAATATTTAAATACAAATTAATCTTAATTTAATATTTTAATGTAAACTAAGGGTTAATATTTTAGTGACATTTTAATATTGTTTCTATTTTTGTACAATTAATATGGGATAATTTTAATTATACAGTTTTTATTTTCGTCTAATAATAAAGTAATTCAAAAGTTATCTTTTTAACTCATATATATTTTTAATAGAAATCGTCGGTTATTAATAACACTGCCACACAAAAAAAGTTGGGAATATTTTTCTTGAGACCTATGTTTTCCATGGTAATTTTGCCTCCTGATCATGAATTAGGGGGTCAAGATTCCATCACGTCAACACTTTTTCTAACCTCAAAAAGTGGCTGAAAAATAGAAGGAATTAATGAAAACTAACTAGAAAAAAGTGGATTTTTATCCAACTTTACATTTTTTGTGAATAAATCTGCTAATCCCAAATCCATGACTAGAAATAAGGTAGCACGTGTAGATTTTTTTTCTAACCTTAAAAATTGGATTGGATATTACTATTTTCAAAATATCCGCGAATCTTGCCCAAATTCTGTATAGAGGGGTTTTTGGGTCGTTGATTACGAATCCGAAGTTAGATTCTGAAAATTAAGATGATGGACCCAAAGTGACGGATGTGTGTTTGAAGATTTCAAAAAGATCAACGAATTTTAGTCAAATTTCGTATGAGATGGTTTTTAATGTTGCTGTTTTTTCGAATTCAAAGTCAAATGTGAAAAATTTATGATGGCGAATACAATAATGTGGATAAAACAAGCAAAAACAACAGATTAAAGACAAATTTAATACATGCGAATTTACGTAAATATAAATTTAAGGTTACTATTTAAAATTTAAGAAGACGGGACTAAAAAGGTTAAATTTGACGATAGCACTTTTAATAAATGAACAAATTAAAACGAAACTCAATTTTTAGTTCTTTCGAAAGTTGTTTCTTGATTGTTTATTATGTTTCCGAAATGTATACTTACCTTAACTTGCATACATCAAATATGTCTTCAGTTTGTAGTTTTTGCTTATTTTATCTACTATATTGAATACGCCATTAAATCTTTTAAATTAGACCTCAGATTTGAAATCAAAAACCACTCTATACGAAATTTGGCTTAGCTCCATTAATTTTATAAAAAGTTATTCGCCATCCTGAAAAACTTATCCGCTATCTTGAATTTTTAGAATCTGACTTCAGATTTGTTATCAGAGACCAAAAAAACCTCCTACATGGGAAACATATGTCTCATGTAAAGTATACCCAACTTATTTTTTGTGTGGCTTTGTTATTTATGTTGGTTTTAATATGTTTCTCTCTTTTTTTATAATTTCTATTGCTTAAGAGGTGTTTTATCTTTAGGGTAGCACACTATAGGTGTCGTTTTTTTAATGTTTTACCCATATTTTCCCAGTTCTGTCGACGTTACCCAAGCAGTAAAACATGCAGATATTGTACATAACAGCACCATTATCTGCAGAATTTTGCCTAAGAATGCCAGTTATCACTTAAAACGGTTGGAACAAATAAAAAGACAATAAAGTCAATTTTAGTTTTTGAAAGTACTTTTGTTTATATTTTAAAGAAAATCTTTTAATTAACAAAAAGGTCTTCAGGAAGTTTTGCGGTATTTATCCAATTTTAATACGCCATTAAATCTTTAAATTAGACTAGATTTAAATTAAAACACCTATAAAATTTATATATATATATATATATATATATATATATATATATATATATATATATATATATATATATATATATATATATATATATTATATATATATATATATATATATATATATATATATATATATATATATATATATATATATATATATATATATATATATATATATATATATATATATTATATATATATATATATATATATATATATATATATATATATATATATATTATGTTTCTCTGAAGGTTCTAGACAATGTTGTAGGTTGAATAAATCCTGGGCGTAAAACCTATCTTTAACTTAAAAGTAGGAATTACGTAGACAGCACTCCAACAGATCTACAACTCCATCCAAGTGCGTGCTGTCTACGTAATTCCGACTTTTAAATTAAAGATAGGTTTTACGCCCAGGATAATGACCTTCCGATGGGTTCACCTCTCTCTGCAATTGTAGCTAATAAATACATGGAATGGTTTAAAACCCATGTAATTGAGAAAGCACAGGTCAAGCCCAAAGTTTGGTTGCGATATGTTGATGACACTTTCATTATCTGAAATGTTAGTGAGAAACAACTAAAATAATTTCTGGATCACCTAAATAATTTTCGTCAGTCTATAAAATTTACCATGGAAAAAGAAAAGGATTCCTCACTACCATTCCTTGATGTATTAGTTAGGCCATCTGGAAATTCAGTTGAAACATTAGTATATAGAAAACCAACACACACCGGACAATACTTAAATTTCGAGTTTAATCATCCTGGCGCAACAAAAGAAGGTATAATAAACACACTCTATAATCGTGGCAAAAAAATATATAGCACTCACATTTTGTTAAACAAAGAAGTTGATAATATCAAGGAAGACCTGCGACAGAACAGTTATACCGAAACACTTGTTCAAAGAATAATTTTAAACTTTTAAAATAAAAAAACAGGTTATACATACAAATTAACAACAAGAAATAAAGATCCTTACTATACCTTACATGCAAGGAACTTCTGAAAAAATAAGAAGAATAGCAGGGAAATACGACATCAAAACAGCATTTCTTCCGCAACACCCTCAAAAGTTTTCTTACTAAAACAAAACCGAGTACTTTGAATGCGGGATAAGAAGTAATTTATTAAATACCCTGTGAGTGTGGTGGTCTATATATTGGTGAGACAAAGAGACCTTTAAAAGAAAGAATTAAGGAACATCAAAAACATACTCGAATGGGCGAAACTGACAAGTCAAGTGTTGCGGAACATGCTTGGTCTAAACATCATAATATTAATTGGTAAGATGCTGACATTGTTCTTAGAGAATCCCACTGGAAGGATCGAAAGTTTAAAAAGCTGCTATTATTAATAACAATTACCATGTTTATAGTAAACCAAGTTTAGATATTCACAACATTTGGCAACCTCTGCTCACTAACAGAAAAGGAGAAAAGGTCAGTAGACCATAAAAATGGGCAGTGGCTTCCTGCATCAGTGACCCGGTTAGGATATATAAGGCGTAGTCATAGACTTATATTTAGTATCCATATGAAAAAGATCAGAGAAACTTACTGTTTGAAACGTTGTGAAAAATTATATAAAGACAATGAAAGTCCGAAAAGAAGTTTTCATTTAATATTTATACACATACACTTTACGGCCCTAAACATTCCATAATATAGCTTATATCTGGGAAATTGCTGGTAGGAATCACGGAATTTCAATTTGTATGGAAGCAGGAAATCAATATTTAATTTAACATTCTTAATCTAGACCGCTTTTAAATTTCAAATGCCCTTAAGCCATTGTATTTCATCTAAAATAAAATCAGAATGCTAAGTCAAAAAAGAATATGGAAGTTGTGGTAAAATCGTATAAGTCTTAAAACCACGAGTTCATAATAATTTAACGCATTACTGCAAAAGTATTTAATAATAAAAATTAGTTTTTGCCAAAATATAAAAATAATATTACATAAATAGGAGGAAAAATATACGAAAAACATTTTAATGAGAATTGCATACCAGACGAATCTTAGTAAATAACACTAACTATACTCTGCACAATATTTAAAGTTACTATAAAGTGTTGACGTAAATTTAAAACATTTTTATCCGTAAAAATTTAACACCTTTTCTAAAACTATAGAATATTGGGCAAGAAAAGTGTACTTTTTTAAACCAACTAAAATGTAACCTGATTTAAAGGTCTATCTTTTGTATTTGTAACCTTTTTTTAGTTTTACGGCTGTGAATATAGCTATGAACTCTTAAACTTACTTTACGAATAAAGCAAAATATACTTAAAAAAATGGTTTTGTTGTATTAACTATTATTTAAAACACCGTACTAGTATATTACGGAAAAAGAATATTTTAATTTTATATTGATAATGCAACCTCAAGGCATAACTAAATTGTTTAAAAAAAGATATTTTTCATAAAAATTGTAAGCAAGTGTTTTTTGCTGTCTTACCGATTCTGATTGCTTTGCTGCTGTTTTTTTCTTTGTTATTTTTTTTTCGGTTAATGGATTCTGGGTCATAGCCGTTTTTTGGCTAAGGAGATATAGATCTTGTACATATGTGTAAAGTGGCGTATGTTTGGTATTATACGCAAATGTTTTTTTTTTCAAATCGGATCCCATAATATAAACTGATAAATGCTAGAAATGTAGAGTTAATGTTATTTGGGACGAACTTACTATACTATTTTATTTTATAATTTTTACCTATATAGCAAATATGCATCCTTATATTATTATACTCTATACTGTAGATTTTATTAATATTAGTATGTATTATGCTTTGTGTTTGTTTACTGACTACTTTCTTATAGCAATCGATTTAAAACATGTTTCTTTTCACCTTTTTCTTTTTTACTTATTGTTTATTTATTTAATCATTAACAATATTTTATTATTCAATCTTACTAATTAAAATATTTATTTTAAATAAATAATGTGCAGTACTTTTAACCATTCATGTACGAATTCTAACTAGATATGTAACATTTGCGTAGTCTGATCTAATAATACATATTCTTAAATTAATAATTAGTTATTGGCTTTATAATTTTAACCATTTAAAACCATAATAATGCCTAATATTGCGTCATATGTCATTGTATCCACGTTCAAACATTGAGAGGCTTATTTACTTATTAATCACATTTACTGCTTTTTAAAATTGTGTTATAGTAAGTTATAATTATATATACAAAAAGAAAACAAGTAAGAGGTATATTAAAACCAGTTTATAAATTTTACACCCATTTTTAGTTAATATAGACTTTTTTGCCAGTCTGTAGACTAAATATTTATAGCTGTAATTTGTCATAAAGTTTTAAGAGGTATTGTGGATATTAATCTTTGATATTAAAAAAATGTTCATAAGACATGTAATGTAATGTAAGATTTTTCTAGTTCTATACTTTTTTAGAAACATTCCATAATAATTTTGTTTTAAAGATAACAGATGACATTTAAATAAATGTGCTGTGGTCAAATACCACTTTTCGTGAGATAAGCGTTAGTTAAGGAAACCTGACACGGTAAGGAATTGGATAACTTACTGTCAGTCAACACCGTGTACTAATGTGTTGATTTTTAATTACTTTATTTGACGCTGCCTTGTATATTTAGTTTGGAACCTGTTAACTGTTTGTTTTATTATTATTGTCTTTCAAGAGAAAATACCAGCATCTAAAATTTGTTGTAGTGTTACTATGTTACTACTAAAAATATCAAACAAAATATAATATTATTGTCAGAATTTGGAATTATTTTTATCGAAAGAGAACAGTTTTTATAAAGATACTTATATACAAAATTACGAAAGGTACGTTATATTATGTTATATAATTATTGCTTAATTGAATATTAGAATAGTATGTTAGTATAGTAAGTTGGTCTCATGTCAAAAACAAAAATTTCTCATTACTGTTAGTTAAAGTCTGATACGAGTAATTTAATTGTGTAAAACTAGTCAGACTAGTCGTACTATTTTAAAAGTCAGGTTAGTCAGTCAGGTTGTTGTTTATATAATATAAAGTAAAATACTAGAATATTTTTTGTTGTATAAAACTAGTCAGAATTTTTTTGTTATCTATTTTAAAAGTCAGCTCTCCATAAAAAAAATAGTTCGTCAGATTTTATTTAAATAAGTCTGTTTTAAATTTTGTATTGAAGGTAAACATATATAAGTATCTTTAAAAATGGATATGATTAAATCGCATGGAAATGTTAATTTTGTTTCTTGGAAATTTAAACTTAATTTAACTTTAAAGTCAAAAGATCTCTTTTTCGACGCAACCGGGGTAGAATTAAAGCCTGATGCATCTGATTCTGATGATAATGTTAAAGCATGGGTAAAAAAAGATCTTGAAGCTCAAACTTTTATAGGTTTAAATGTCAGTAGTAACATATCTAAGAAAATTGCAAATTGTAAGTCGTCTTATCAAATGCTTGATAAATTAGAAATTTTATACGGTAAAAAGTCAGATCTTACGGTCGAAGGTTTACAAAGACAATTTTTAATTTTAAATATGATGTAAACAAATCAGCTATTGAAAATTGCATGAAAATTTAACAGTTTGCTGAGGAGTTGGAAGCCGAGGGCGAAGAAGTAAAAGAAAGTTGGATCATGACTAGAATTTTGGGAATGTTGCCATCTTAATTACATCATTTTAGAACAGCTTGGGATAATGTAAGTGGTAGTGACAAGAATTTAAATACTTTATTTGAACGACTTCGACTAGAAGAGGACAGATTAAATAATGACAGAGGAATGAATGAGTATTCATCTCAAAATGCGCTTGTAGCGAGACATGGAAACAAGTTTGGTAAGTCACAGTCAACCATGAGTAGATCAGGACACATTAAGAAATACTGTAAAAATAAACCGTGTGAAAAGTATTTAACCTATTGTAGGAACAATTATGCATGTAATAATTGTAATCAAAAAGGTCATTTTGCTAAAGATTGTCCTAGATCAAATTCGAATAGAAATAATAGATATAATAAAAGTTCAGGCAAAACTGATTTTAAATCACCAGTTAAAAATGAAAAAGAAGATTGCAATGATCTGTGGTATCAAGACTGTGCTGCCACTCAACATATGACGGCAAGAAGGGACTGGATGATTAATTTTGCTGAGTTTGAGGAACCAACAACTGTAATCATAGGGGATGCTACTGAACTAGAAGGAAAAGGGATAGACGATATTGAACTGGACGCCTACAATGGGACAAAATGGTATCCTATTATTTTAAAAAATGTTTTGTTTGTACCAAAAATGAATTTTAATTTGTTTTCTGTTTCTCAAATGTTAGATAAGGGGTATATTCAATATTCTGATGCAAATCTGTCTACTTATAAATGTGTGAATGAAAATGAAATAGTGGCAATTGCTAAAAGAGAGGGAAATCTTTTTAAGATGATGTTTTGCAGTGAAAAATTGGATAAATGTCTGGTGAGTGTATGGCATGAAAGACTAGCTCATCAGAATGTAAAGTACGTCAGAGATGTTTTGAAAAGAAGTAGAATTAAATATATTGATGACTGGAATGATTATGTTTGTACTGGATGTGTGTATGGAAAGCAGCATCGCATTTCTCACCCTAAAAATTATAAAGTAGCGAGTAATCCATTAGACATAGTCCATG
This sequence comes from Listronotus oregonensis, assembly GCA_019359885.1. Lineage (NCBI taxonomy): Eukaryota > Metazoa > Arthropoda > Insecta > Coleoptera > Curculionidae > Listronotus > Listronotus oregonensis. The sequence continues at coordinate 290,452 of JAHBCN010000147.1, forward strand.
TTGATTTATGTGAAATGAATATCAAATATTTAGGAGGAGCCAAATATTTTCTACTATTTAAAGATGATTATTCGCATTTTCAAACAGTTTATTTTTTAAAATCAAAAGACGAAGCAGTATCCAAGCTTAAAAATTTTATGAAATTAACGCAAAATCAATTTGAAAGAAAAATAAAATGTCTTATGTCAGATAATGGAACTGAAATCAAAAATTTTGATACAAAGAAACTTTTGGAAGAGCTAGGAATTTTTCATGCGAGGACAAATGTTTATACTCCTGAACAAAATGGGCAAGAGAAAAAGCAAAATGAAAGAGAAATGAGAACTGTGGTCGAAGGTGCACGATCCGCAATTCACGCAAATAATTTAAATGAAGAACTTTGTGCTGAAGCTATAAATTATGCAGTTTTCACTATAAATCAGACTGGTACAAGTTCTGTAAAGGAAATGACTCCTGCTGATTTATGGTTTTGACGAAGAGTAGATGTGAAAAAAATGAGAAGTTTTGGATGTGACTGTTATGTTTTACTTCCAGAACATAAAAGAGGAAAAACAGAAATCAAGGAAATTTATATTTGTGGGTTATGATTTAGACACACCATGTTATAGAATCTATTTACCTGAAGAAAATGACATTGCTTGTTCTGATAATGTTATTTTTGATGAAAAGCAAGTTGGAGTGCAAGAAAGACTTAGTGAAGTTGAAAGTCTTTTAACAGAAAATGAAGATCAGAAGTCGGAAGAAGAATTTATTGATACTGAAAATGAAGAAATATGTAATGAAATTAAAGAAACAGATAAATCGAGTCATTTTGACGGAATTTTAAATAATCAACCTTTACGTAAAAATCTACGTGATCGAAGATCAATTAAACCACCTGCAAAATACAAAGATTTTATATTAGGTGATGTAAAGGTTAAAGATAATAATAATTTTGTCATGATAGGAGAAGTTGAATATATTTGTATTTCAGAAGCTCTGAAAGATAAAAATGGGCATGAAGCCATAAATAAAGAATACAATTCGTTAATTAAAATGAAAACTTGGAATATAGTTAAACTACCAAAAGGTATACAACCATTGACCTGTCGCTGGATCTTACGTCAGAAAGAAGATTTAAAGCAAGACTTGTTGCAAGAGGCTTTGAACAAAGAGAAGGGATTGACTATTAGGAAACTTTTAGTCCAGTTGCATGTCATGTATCAGTTAGATACATACTTAGGATAGCAGCCTCTCACAAAATGAGATTAATGGCATTTGATGTAAAAACTGCCTTTTTATATGGTGAATTAAAAGAGGAGATATACATGAGTCAACCAGAAGGTTTTAACGATGGTACTGGCCGTGTGTGTAAATTAAATAAAAGTATTTATGGTCTTAAGCAATCTCCACGATATTGGAATGAAACATTTTCAAATTTTTTAAATATATTCCGATTCAACAATACAGATGATGATCCTTGTGTTTATTACAATGAAAACAGAAGTATGAAAATAGCACTCTTTGTTGATGATGGTCTTGTAGCAGGAATCAATGAAAATGAAATTATGGAAATTTTGAATAAATTAAAACAAAAATTTGAAATTAAATTTAATACTGCACCAGAAGGTATATTATCTTATTTAGGAATGCAAATAAAAGATATTTCAGATGGAATTTTTATATGTCAACCAAAGTATACAGAAAAAATTTTTAAACGATTTAAATTTGATTTAGCAAATTCTGTGTCTACGCCAATGGAAAAAGGCATGATTACAGATGAAAAAAATTATTTCAGTGATAAGCCACTTGATAAATCTAAACCATATCGTGAAGCAGTAGGAAGTTTATTGTATTTAGCCACCCTGATAAGTCACTGGAAAATGATAAAAAGGGTATTTCAATATTTAAAGGGGACTAGCAAATGTGGAATATTTTATGACAGAGATCCGCATCTTATCGCTTATACGGACTCAGATTATGGAGGAGACACACTTACGGGTCATTCGACAAGTGGAGTACTCATAATGCGAGGAGGACCTTTAGTCTGGTATGCACAAAAACAACGATTAGTTGCGACATCTACTGCCGAAGCTGAATATCGTGCTGCAGTCCCTTCAATAGATGACATTTGTTGGATCAGACGTATTGGAAACGAACTTGGATTTTTAGATATTGACAAACCAACAACATTATGTGTAGATAATCAGTCAGCCATTCATATGTTACAGAATGTACACGAAGGAAAAATTACGAAAGGAAAGAAACACATAGAAATTCCCAGGAAGTTTATTCAAGAGCATATTGGCAAAACAGTTGAATTAAATCATGTTAAAAGTTCTGATCAACTTGCTGATATTCTTACAAAACCTTTAAATCGTAAAATCTTTCAACAGTTAAGAAGTAAAGTAATTAAGGAGGAGTGTTGATTTATAATTACTTTATTTGAAGCTGCCTTGTATATTTAGTTTGGAACCTGTTAACTGTTTGTTTTATTATTATTGTCTTTCAAGAGAAAATACCAGCATCTAAAATTTGTTGTAGTGTTACTATGTTACTACTAAAAATATCAAACAAAATATAATATTATTTACAGAATTTGGAATTATTTTTATCGAAAGAGAACAGTTTTTTTAAAGATACTTATATACAAAATTACGAAAGGTACGTTATATATAATTATTGCTTAATTGAATATTAGAATAGTATGTTAGTATAGTAAGTTGGTCTCATGTCAATATTTTACTTTAGGCGCTTTTCGTACTACTAATTTATCAAATTGTTATTGAATAAATATATTGAAAGAAGTCTGAGGAGCATCATTGTGTTTCTGGTTAGCGATACTTAATTATTGAACAACACAATGGCTGTGGTTCGAAATCCATGTTAAACTGTAAGTCCTACCTAGATGACATTACCCAGAATTTAATGGGTGTTTCGGTACCTAGTACTTATATCAAGCTTCCGAGGATTGTTATGAAATTAAAAAAAAAACTGTTGTTTGAAAATAAAAATGTAATGGGCATATTAGCAATATAAGTAAGAGAATTGTATTGCCTTGATTGTTTAGCATATTTTTAAGACTTATTAAGATGGTTAATAAAATGATAATATTAAATAGGATTAAAACGAATAAAAAATGGTCAATTTTAAAAATAACACAAATATTAGATGATTTTATTGTGAACATCTATTATTTAAAAAGAATTGAATAGATAAATGATTGTGTGATTTAAAAATAATTGTACAAATAAACACAAAATATAAATATAAATAATAATATTTAGAAGCATTACATGGAAGGTTTATTGTGACGATGTAGTTTTATTGTAAAAAACTTTAGTTAATTTTTTTAATTATGTATTACGGTTATACTAACATATAATAGAAACACAAGCACAAACTTACATAAAGATTAAATATCCAGCCAAAAATATAACTGTGGAACTAGTTTTTGCTTGCTAATTTGTTAGTCTTTTTGTAGTTTTTTTTAAGATCTGTTAATCGCGGTTTGTAATTTATTTAGTATTTATATCTTGCTTTTCTTTGGTCAATAGTAGGGAACCTAGCTAATAAAAAAAAGCGAAAATTATTTGTTCTTTATTTTCCGGAACTCGCGTAACAGTCGAGAAAATATACTACAAGACAAAATATTTCGGGAATCTTTCGTTTGCTTTTATATAATTTGCAAAATAATTGCGTTATTTTTAGGTTAATTACTGAGCGAATTCCGATCTAATAAATATTTTAAAAGAACATCAGAACCATCTACAATTTAAAGTGGCAAAAATCAAATACGAAATGATTTCCGTCATTTTTAATTAGTCGCAATATGTAGTTTGTCTAATCAAATGCAGTATAAACCTTCCGAAACTACTTCGACATTTAAAAGAAATATCCGCCTTACAAACAGCAAGGAACTTTACCCTTTTTACCAGCTCTAATAAAAAGAAAACATTACATACAAGCTATCGAACTGTATGTCATAGTGTAAAATCCAGTAAGCCGAATACTACTACTAAAATGTAAATTTACCAGTAGCTATTATTATAGTGTACAATATTAATCAGCTGAAAAGTAAACTACAAAATTTTAAAAGTTACTTCTGTTTAGTAACAATTTCCAAATAAGATTAAGTTGCGTGGCAGAAGATACTGAAGTAGTAATTGTTGATAATATCAATAAATATGCCTACTTTTTTCTACAGGTTATACCTAGTACTCGTAAGGTAAAATACAAATAGCACTCTTACAGAAACTATTTTATTTTGTACTCCATAAAAGACCAATACCTTAGGATGTTATGTACAGGGTCTTTGATTATATTTACGTGGCATCTGGAGCCTTTATTTTTGAAGGTACATAAAAGGTTTTATATAAAAATTGATTTTTTTTTCATATTATCTTTTTAAATTATCACTAAAAAATATCGTAATAAAAAAAAATTTAAAAAGGGCCATTTCAACTTTTTAAATAGGACACCCTGTATATTATGCGCTACAACGGAAGATCTTTTTTTCTGATTTTAAATATATATTTAGGTGAACCATTTTTAAGATATTTTAGCCTAAATTATAAATAAATTTAAAAAAAATCATACGAGTATCAAGAAAGCCATGAGAACAATAAAATTGTTATAATAAATTTGACGGCTCGATATTATAAAAAGTTAAAGTTTATTATTTTAACTACTAAGAATAATTTATATTGTTTTCTTGTCGATGGGCTATTCAGAAGAACAAAATATTGCTATTGTGCGTCTTTTTTATGGCAACAATAATAATATAAGGACAGTGC